>PPHD01000167.1:0-16790 GCA_002909625.1 Bambusicola thoracicus | reverse complement strand
CCCCCCCCCCTATAGAATTTTAAGAACTGTCTACTGCATTAAGCCAAATACTAAGTAATAAAGTGTCTGTTTAACTATACCTCCATGTACATTGCAGTATCAAAGTTAGGAATATGCAGATTGCCACTCAGGCAAGAGCAGTTTATGTGTCAGCTTGATGGTAAAGACAGTTCAACGAAAGAAGCAAGCTTCCTACTTTAAAACTTTTATCAAGACTGAGATAATGGACAGAGTAAATTGGATTGTTGATAATGAGACTTGGAGTCCCCCAGAGCAAGACCAGGCAACCAAAATTCTATGAAGGCCTTTCAGTTGGGCCTTTGTGGTTCATCCTTATTTCTACATGGAATGTTCGTACTATGGTCAGAAAGAGAGATAAGAATCACTGGAATTAGGATTTTTTTTATTTCTCCTGCGTTACTGGAAATCTCACTCTACTGAAGATGAAAGAAAGTCTCCATTTTCTTCAAAGTCACTGGAATTGCACTCTCTGAGACTAATGAGAGATAAGGCTGGACAAAAGGGGTAATATTTTAATTAGATCAACTGATTGAAGTGCAGTTCTCATTGTCACTAGATGGTGCAGAAGAGTAGCTTTACTTTGGATCAATTTAACTAGAAATTTGGAAAATATGCTAGGGTGGGTAGTTTTGCAGGCAGAGCACTTCCTGATATAGGTTTGTCTAGCATGACTATTTCTGTTTGCAGTTTGACCACTACAGTTATTTGAAGATGAAAGAAGATGAAGACTATCAGTGAGAACTAACTTAATGTCCCTTATTCTTAGCTAGCCGTGCCACAGACAGAACCATGAGACATCCTATTTATTCAGGCAAGGTAAGTAGTACAACTAAGAAAATAAGCTGAAATTTTTCACTTATCTTGGGAAAGGTTAGAGAAAACTTGTACTTATAGCTTTCTATTTCTACTGAATTTCGCCATTGAGCTGTATAGAGTTAAGCAAATCAAGGATGATTTTAAGTATTTTTGTGAATCAGAGTGAAAAATCTACATTACGTTAGCAATTTTTTCCTCTTTCTCCTTTCTTCCTTTCCCCTTCAGCACCACATGTGGTATAACAACAAAGAGGATGATGGAATTCTGTGCTAAGGTGGACCAACTAGGAGTCTACTCAAACCAGTGCTTGTTCATCATATCAAATAATAAATTTCCTTTGAAGTTCCCCCAGAAGCAATTCTGTCCCCATTAGTAATTCATCATCTGTCCAAAATCCACAGCTGACAATTTGTAGCCTGTATTTCATGTACAGATCGCTGTAGCCCTTTCCACACAATAAAAGGATATATTTTATGCTGTTTTATATGTAGCAGTTTTACAGTCTTAACAATAAAAATGTCCTTCTGATTTCGGGAAGAGGCCAGTTCTAATATTAAAACAGCATTTGATATGCTTTTGATAACTAGAGCTCATCAGAATAGCCAATATTGGAGTTAAAATTGGTTCAAAATTACCAGGTTGTCCTTATTGACTTGGATTATCGCTAGGGAACTAAACTGTCTATGATGGGAATGCAGACAATCCTGTGGTTTTCAACACATTCTATGTTTTGGGCTTATCTCAACAATAAACTGAGTGTATACTTTGAAAAGTTAATTGCCCATGTTCATCACAGCTATGATTCAGAGAAGGACTTACTAAAAATATTTCAATTCTTCATTACGAATAATGAGAAAATTGATTTTTTCAGATCTACATGAGAACTTTGTGGCAGTACATTGAATGGTACCAGGCTAAGATTAAAAAATGTGTATTTTGTTTTTTTTCTCCAGGAGGCTTCCTGCCAGCTCTTAGACAGGATATGATTTAGGGGAGACAAGTCAGATTCTTCTGCAGTCCACGCGTACATTATTTAAAACCCTTGAGACATAATAGAAAGAAACAGACGTAACCAAAATATGTCTAAGTGCTAGTTCTCAAATTGCTAAGTCTTTACATGGTGAAACTGATTATATGCCGTGTTTTTGCTACCTTGGTATATTCTATACTTTGTTCCATTAATACAGCAGATCAAAAGCAGGGTACAGAAATCACTGATGATATGACAACTGGGAAAAAGCATGATTCTCTCAAACATTTGATGTATCACTTGAAGGGGTGAAAATCTTTGAACTCTAATGACGTCTGTCATAATTTGTGCCTTACTGATTATTGACTGAAAAAAAAAGGAAAAACTTAATGCCAGAAGACTATTGCTGCGGGTTTATACCTGGGTCAAGTATCCTTGTGAACTGCATATATGTGACTGTACAAATGAATGTTGATGCATATTTGGGCAGGCAAGAGCACATTCTTTAAGCAAAATTCTGTCTAGCTGAGAAAATGCAAGGTATAAATGAAGACATTAACATGGGCAGCCACTGCATTTTTCTGTTTATTTTCTAGAACAAAAAGCTTACATTTGAGCAACTCACAGAGCTCTGTAAAAGTACAAGAAGAGTTTGTGCTAACAACTAACTAAGGGAAAAATTCTGAAACATCAATTCTGTATCTATGCCACTAAGTCCACATTTATGTAAGCATTTAGTTAATTTCCATGGTTTTACTCCCTGTGAATAGATGTGCATGTTTATTATACACACATAGATATTTATATATTAAAATATGTACTTCAGCTGGGGGAAAAAGAGGAGGACATGAGAGGGCAACTGTTCCATACAGCTGAGTGTACTGAGATGCAAGCTGAGTGATGGTGTGTATTTATGTTTTTAGAGTGCATGTGGAAAGTGAATGCATTTGAGGTAGGAAATATAGCCCTGGTAAACTGAAGGGAATCTGATATTAATCTTTTCGTAAGGATTTTGAAAACTTGATTTAGGGACTGTTTTGTTTTTATTTGGATCTGGTTCCGCAGTGATGAAGGCTAAATAAATATGTGGATGTTTGTCTGTGGGTACTTCGGACCCTGTCATTCTCACGTGTGATCCTGAAATGTGAAGAACATCTTTGGAAAGACAACATCCAAAAGAAGGGAGATGCTAAGCTATATACATAAACTAGGAAGGGGAAGAAAGATTTGGTAGTAAATGATGTAACTGGGAGAGGATGGATGACATTGGGTGAAGGTGGTGTCATGGACACTTCGGCTATGTTGCAAGAAGACTTAACTGTGTAAAAGATCATGTGTTTGAAGTGACCAGTTTAAATTTGTACCTGGGGATCCATTCAGTTGTCACCGTGCTCCACAAAACATTATTAGAGATCTCAGCCATCAGAGAAATGATGGGTATCGAAACAGAAAATTAGTATAGACATTCACATAATAAAATCCACTAATCCAATCAGAACTGCACAACTGCTATGTTCTGTTACCTTCTGGAAGACAAGATGTGTTTCCCATGAGGCAGTCACAGAGGGCAATATTTTAAAATAAATTTCCATCACTTTGCATGCTAGAATGTTTAATTACGAACAACCTTATATTCTAAATGTCACATTTTATCTCAGGAAATTAAAGGAGACGTGTTTAAAAAAAAGCAAAGGAAGGAAAAGTTTTGGAGAAATTAGTTCCCTTTTACTTAAGATCTTTCAAAATGCAGAATCCCTGCTAATAGATATTATACATGATCAGTTTTGAAGGGTTTCATTACATTTGTTCATCATTTAAATCACATTCTTCTGCAGTTCAGCTCCAAAAAAAATTGCTTATCATGGTGGAGGCTGCTAGAATTTGTTCTAATCAAATACCACCTCCCCTACAATATCTTGTCATGAAGGAAAAACTCTGTATTACAAATTCTTAAATTTCTAAAATGAGCCTATTGAGCACAATTTATATTGTGAGACTTTTCCATAATGAACTCAGCCCTAAAATGTTTTGCTCATATTCAGCTCTTAGGGCTGTCTTACTACTGCCAGGTCCACAGAGCATTAATACTATTCCCTTTTGTTTGGCTCTTCAGAGTATGTTTGTGTAGCCTTGGTCACCAACATGCTTCATCACCAACACCACCAGCACATGAGGGAAATCGTGTTAAACCCACCACTGTGGGACATATACAAGGACTACAAGAGGGCTCTTATGGGTTAAGTTGTGTTTTAATGCTTGAGGCAGATTGCAGGCATGAATAGCTGCTTCTCTCCTAGGTCATGCTCTGCAAAAGGTTGTTTCCTGCTTTCCCACCCCTGCCTGTTCTGGTTGATCAGGTGAAGGATAATATCCACTATCTGACATGTTTGAGCGTAATTTTTTTTGCCCCTGTTTGCTAGGAAAGGGCCCAGCTCACCTTGCACACCTCCAGCCTTCACTCACTTTGGGAGAAGTCAGGACAGTGTCAGTGAATGACTTTACCATTACCTGAAGCATTTGAAATATTAACAGTCAATATTGTTGGAAGAGATAGTGAAGATGAAAAATTGTACATACTAGAGATAACCATTACTAGAATTATCATTTTTGGGGGTTTGGATCCTTGGGTTAGGACATTTCATCTCTATCTCAATAGCTTCTCTGTCCCTGGGGCAAAAACTTAATGCTTTTCCTTTCTGAAATAGTCACTATTTATAATATGCATACACTATATTACAATCATTAATTTTTTCAACTTTTTTATGAGGTGTGCTTATTAAATGAAATGGTAGGTCTGGCACTGGCAAGTCTCTTGTGCACTTTTTTTCAGATTTCCTTTCTTTTGGCAGGTCCATGAAAAGGGAGTAAGTTTCTGTGGGCTGTGCATGCTTTTCCACCCTTTTTCAGGATTTGTCACATCTCCTGGAAGGCCTTATAACTCACAAAACATGAATTTATGTCCGAGCAATTTGCCAAGTCTTGTCAAATCCTAACATTTTTGTTGGCAACTATTTGCATCTCTCAGCTAAAAGGGAGTAACTTAGATCATCTAGTCACAGTGCTGTTCTTTGGATACCTTTTGATAGTCAAGGTGCTAGATTTGATACATGGTTTATTCTCTGCTTGCATGGGGCCTCCCACTATATTTCATGTCCTCACCCAGTGAATCTCTCACAAAGTGAACATTCTGCTTCATCAGCTGATTTTCCAGTTTTACACATCTGCACTTGCAGTTGCACTTCTCTCTGAGGAAGAATGACCTGAGAAAAAAGCTTAAAAATCAAATAGATGTAATATATTTTTCTTTCTTTCAGATACTGTTCCTGTTTTTAGGCACAGTTGCAGTGACCTCTGTCATACCATAAATGAGGCTACACAATGAGCTGAGCATGTATTAATTTTTTTGGAAGATGCTTTTTCATCCTTTTTAACTTCTGTCTGCCTCCTTACTGTGATAGACACAAAGTTTTGGCTCTTGGGATGTGGAAGAGGAGAGATATTTAAATTTCTGAGAAATAAGTAAATTTAGAGACAAGTTATTGTGCTTATACATCTTATATATATAGGGAGGGAGAGATAACTTTTGATTGTTTTAAATGCCTCAAGATGAAATTCATTCTCATCTTTTGCACTGAACAGAATTAACTGTGACCAAACAAAGAGGATATGGGATTTCCTTAGGTAGGATCTGTGAGGACAATATTTATTAGTTTTGGTTATTAGCTACATAGAAGTGAGAAGTTTTAATAATAGGTAACACAACAGATGTTCAGTTGCTAAGCCTAGCCCTGCAATATGCTATTTATTATGAGTCATTCTGGATGCCATCCATCCCCATACCCGCACTCACTGGAAGCATCAATCTGTAGCAGCAAGAGTGAACTGAAGCATATGCACAGAAACAGCTGGGAGGGTCTGCCTATCTCTTCAACTAGTTCAAAAGGGGGTAATGTGAGAGCTGAGCTGCGTTTACATTCACCGCCATCTATACATGACCTAGGCCATGCTGGGTCTCGCTTAATTGGTATACAGCAAATGAAGAATCCACTTCTGGAAGTTATTTTTAGTTATGCCTTGTGACATCTCAGGATAGCTGTAGAGTCTGGCCTCCCTCTGAAATGCAGCACTCAGAGCCCTTTAGCACAATGCTGCTTAAATTTATTTCAAATATAAATATATTCACTGGCCTCTGCCCATGTCATATTTTGGAGGGAAAATGATGATGGTACGTGGTCATGCTCACACATGCAAATAACTGGTAATTAAATTTGCACCCCAGATGGATCTTGTCCTTATTTCCTCCTGTTTGAAAGCAAACACCCTGCTGACACTCTTGTGTGTCAGCAGTGGGGAGAGGAGCAGATGCCAGGAGCCACGTGCACAGCAAGGACAGGCTGCTGCTGCCTCAGACGGAAGGCACCGCGAGAGCATGGGTAAGGGACAGCACACACTACTTATGGTTGCTGAAAGGCAACCATAAATTTTCCTTTCAGTTTGAGGAAAACCTCATTAGCTGTTAAAAAACAAGCTATACATTTACAAATTGGTAGTTATTCTAGCAATAGTGCCCCATGATGGCAATTGCAAACACTGATAACTGCCTCTCTCTCCTCTCTCTGTCTCTCTCTCCTTTCCTTTAGCCACCCCCATGCTGAGAAAAAACAGTTCTGTTCTCAGCTGTGGGCACATGTTTCTCTCACTGTTCGGTGAGAATCAGCAATTGAGATATTCATCTGATCAGAGCGAGCAAATTGGCAAATCCCCATGCTCCCATGTCGCACGAGGGCCAGGCCGGCTGGACACAGTGGGAGCCGGGTGGCTCCAGTCGTCCCTGCAGCCTGGGACCAGCGTGCCTGCGTGTGCGATGAAGGAGGCTGTTGTGCAGTGGGGAGTGCAGGGGAAGTGATCTACTTGAACGGATTTCATGCTTTGCTCCAGAAAACTAGCCAAAATTCTCCTCTGTTTTCAAAAGAGAAGCTCAAGATATTGCCATGGTAGCGATATTTTAGTTGCCTAAACTAGCTTAGTGAGGACCAAACTTGCTATATTTCCTTGACGTCTTTCTAAACCTCAAGGAAATGGAGTCACATCTAACTCTGTTTTGTTTTTTCGGTGGCAAATCTAATTCTCACTGCCCTCCGCCCTGCTGTGCCCATTGCACCATGTCGCAATCTGATCCCTCAAGGCGCTGAGCACTTCTCTCAGCACCTCCCCATTGGTATCACCCCTGTGCCTGGATCTGAACGGCGCTTTGTGGGTGAGGCCTCCAGTGCCTCTGCACAAGAGTAGTTCTGTCACATCACAGATCTACTCCCTTATTGCCATACAGTCCTGCTTGTAAGCATCTTGAGCAATGATGTGTACCTGTGCAATTTTAGAAGTCCAGAGTACTCCTATATAGAGAAATAATTCTAATTAAATTTGAAAGAATACACATTATAAGCACGGTGATTATCTTTTTCTTTCCAACAGATACTGTTGTACCAAAATTTTTTATTAGGTTAGGCAATGCTGCACTTGAACTATTCTCACTGTGTGCATATTAGATTTGAAGTATTTATTTTGGTATATCATCCCAAGATTCTGCCTTCTTCATCCCTCTCACACTGTGCTGAAGCCAAACAATGAAACTCACTCCTTTAAAGCCACCATCTCCTTAGTGTTGTTCGGAAGACAGATTTGTAACAACTTAATGTAAGGACGTCAGACTCCTGAGCAGTCACTCATTTTTTTTCACAAGTACCAAATGAGGTATTTTCAACGAGAAGTACTTTTGCAAAAGACCTTTTTGCCAGAAAATGCCTGACTGTTAAAACAAGGGCTTTTTTTTTTTTCCTGTAGAAATAAGCAGCATTTGGTGGTAATATCTGCCTAGTCCAAGATGAATTGTTATTTTAGATAGACTATATAATAGCAAATGCATATGTCTTTATTATTGTAGATTAACCTGCTATTTGAATGAGTTATTGCAAATATGCAATCCAAAGGTAAAAGCTTGTTTGGATGATTATGCATACAAGTATTTACACACCGTACATTCATTTCTCATTTTGGCAAATACAAGCTGGATGGTTAACCTGCATATTTCCCACCCTGGCACTGGAACACATTCCCCTTTGTGGCAATGACACATAGTGAGTTTTATGAGGCTGCTCTTTCTCTTTACTAATGGACTTCACCTCTTACCTAAAGAGCTAAGGATCTTGATTTTAAATCCAGGATTTAGAAGCTCAGACCTTGTGAGAGGTGTTCTCATATGGGCCCAAAACCAGTAGCAGAAAGCCAAGTAAAGGATTATGGTTTTATTCTTCAGTGCAGTAATTCTTCTTCCATCTTTACTGGATAGCAGCATCTCTTTACATTTGTTGTGATAATTGGTGAATCTGAATTTTTAACAATCAGAAATTTGCTATTTCTCAGAGATTGTGGTGTATTTAAGTGTATTTAGATGGTGGGTGAGTTTTTGGTGTGCCATCTTTGAAAGTACAAGCAAATGTATGATTTATTTGATCCAACAAAAACAGTTGCAGAAAGAAAAGGATGCAAAATTCAGGGTGTTGCAAGTTCACTCTCAGAGCTAAGCTGTGGTCTCCCTATTTTACTGTTGCCAAGAATGCACGCCAAGTCATTGAGGTTGACCACATTTTATTACCTCTGTTTTTGCTATTCTACCTTAGTCCTGAGACAAGTGGGAAAATTGTGTCTGAAAACTGTCTTTAAACTCTGGACTTATAGATTGTGCATCTTTAATGAATACTGGATGTGTTCCACTACTGTGTGCTGCTGTCTGGGTCTCGGCTTATTAGACGCTGTTTTGAAATCCATAATTATAACCAGGTTTCTGATGGGTCACATACCTCGTACAAAAATTCCTGTCATCCTTATTCAGCTTCTATTTTAGAGGAAATCAATGAATTCCAAGCTAGTATTTGGATACTTTTAGTTTTAGTTGTTTTGGCCTTCTCTATCCAAGGTGTGAAAAATGGCAATTTCTATATTTCTGGGAAATTAATTTTCAAGGTTGACTTTCGGCCAGTAACCTGAAGTGTTAACATAGTCCATATGTCTGACTAGTGAAGGTTGACTGAAAAGTATGGAAGCTCTAGTGAAAGTCCGTTTTTCCTGCTCCTTTTTGTTAATCACAGGATTCCATTATACTGACAATAATCTACAGTTATTCGTATCTGAACACTGATCCCCAGTGAAGCTGGGATGGAGTTAAAATGCTTGGAATTTGTTCTCTATAGTGCTGCTTTTCATGTTGAGCAAAAATACAGCACTTATAATTTGTTCCCCTGTAGTATTTGTCATCTTTTTACCACTCTCTTAAGATTGTAATTCCTGCCCAATATTTTCTTTTTAAACTACCTCTCATTTAAATACATGCTTTGTGTTTTCTTAAAATAAACGTTGTCATGCAGCTCTTCTACTTCCTTTATTGAGAAAACAGTAATACTCATACGATTGTGGAAAAAAAGTTGAGAGGGAGGGAGAGACAGGGAAAGGAAACAGAAATCATAACCAAAAAGTTCACACTGATTATTGAAATAGTCAGTGCTCCCTTGGGCTGTGGGGAAGGGAAAGGCACTTTTACAGTGTTTTGGAACATTTTTCTTCCTCGGGATTCTGACTTTTCACCACATATTTATGCTACGTTGAGAGAAGAGAAGAAAAGAAAAAGAACTCAAAGGTTTTACAGTAAGTTTTGTCATTATTTTTTCTAGCAACACTTACTAGTAACAAATCCCGCGAAATATTAATAGCAAGTTCTAAAAAATTGTGGTTCTTGATATTCCTGTGTAAAATTACTTAATAAGTACATTATTTTAATGCTACTTGTTTCTCCTCTGCAAAACTTTTGTGGCTTGTAATATGCATGGTGTCAAAACGACACTGTAGAGTCATTATGCTATTTAGTAGTGTGTTATTACCAGTGGAAAATATTGATGTATTTGAAGATTTCAGTGAGTCTGGGGTGCAGTTTTGAAGGAGATTCTTAAATGTAGAAAATAGACAAAGACAATGAAGGACTGCTATGGAGCACTTCCCCAAGCCATAGAGGGAGAGCTGCAATATTTTAAGAAATTCTGCCTATCAAATTCAACTGAAATCAATCTTAAGATTCCTATTTATTTCAGCCAATATTGGGTCTTCTGAGGACAAATCGCAGGCAAAAATTGTTTCAGGTTTTGAAGCGAATAAAGGGGAGATGCTGTTGTGGCTGCAGAGGTGAGCTATGCACAGCTGGTGGAAGAGAATCAGGCCCCATGGTAATAAGGGAAAGGACGGACCAGCTCTCTTGTCTGACACAAGGTATTGTGTACTGTTTGAAAAATCAACTGTATTTCTCTAACAGACTAAAATATATGCCATAAAATGTCATTCAGTATAAAGGTATAAGTAGCAGTAAATTACCCATCTCCTTTTACCAAAAAAAATACAAAAGCTTCCCACTGTGAGTGCCAGATGACTACCTGAATTTGCAGTAGTAGCGTATTTCTACTCTAAAACTGCTACTAGTCTTCTGAAAACAAGCAGTAACTACATATGGACATGTTTAGCAAATCAGAAAGTAAAGATTGATTGCTGGCAAATGTTTTGACTCCAGTTATTTTCTCCAGAAAAACTAGAATTCCAGGCAAACACAGTCACAAAATCCCACCATTTTATTTGTAAGAATACATAATTTAGGAATGCAATTAAAACTGCTTATTTGAAAATCACCTAACAGAGAAGACAGAAAAAAAAGTCGTCTTTACATATTGGTCTGCCTTAGGGTTACATTTCAGTATTTTCTAGTGAGTGCCTATGTGAGTAAAATATTTAGTGCTGCTTCTACCAGATCTCTGTATTTTAGTTTTATTTCTTTTACCCTCTCTCCTATTAAATGTACTTGATTTTTCATGCTGACTATATGCAAGATGTACTTCTCATGTCCAGCATGCATGACATTTGCTAAATCAACTCCTGACACAACAGCTAATTTTAACGGGGGAGTTTAAGAGATACAGCATTACTTATTATTTCTAATGTGTTTCTTAATATGAAACTTGTCATTTTCAGCCACGATGCTGACTCAGCAGTAGGTTTATTTCCAGAATTACTAAAATAACTTTCCACACAGAGTAACAGGGGACTTATGATTCACTGGTAGAGAACCGTGAAACAGTAGGAGACCTTTTTCAATCTTCTAATATTAAAAAATAAACTGGTAAGAATTCATAACATAGTTCTGGGAAACTTCTAGGGTACAGAAGTAGCAGTAGATCTCATATTTAACAGACAAATTGAACAAAACTGTATCTTATTTTGGATTGCATCTTTTATATATATAGCCTGCGTTATTTGCACATTTACCAAATACTGCAAAACAAGATTTAGAGGGATCACTTTTTATTTGCTTATACCTACTTCATATTTGTCAGAATCAATCACTTACTCAGACAGATGTTTTCTTATTCATATACTGCAGTAAAGTGACATTTTGTACATGCAAACTTTCTTTTGGTTCACAGCATTTAATGACTGCTCTCCCATCCTCGAGTTTTTGAGAATATTCAGGTGACAATTACAAGATTCAGAAATTTAATCTGAGCTGTTTTACAAAATACTGGAGACCCACAGTTCAAAAGGAGCCTTTGTTTTCTTCTAGTATTCCTTTTCTGAAAAAGAAATACATTATTTTACATCAAGCATCTTACATTAACATCTTTTCATTTTGATAATGTTTTAAGAAAGAGCAAAGTACTACCTATTACTCCTCAGCTAATAAAAAAACATGAGGCTTTTGCTAAGATAATTGTGAAGTCTTTAGCAGATACATGTACATACAGATTGCATGTATGAAAGGCCCAGATCTGAAAGCTTTCATAAGGAAAGGAAAGACTCTTTGTTTCCTACTGTCATGATTCTCACCCAGGAGAAATAACACAATTTCTGAGTACCTCAAGCCCTTTTTAAACCAAGAAGAAAGCTGTGAAAGGAACCTCTCTCGTAAAGGGAATAAAATTGTCCTATATCTCTATCTAGAGATCTATATCTAATATCTCTACCAGTAATTTTTCATAAACAGACGTAAGTTACTATTCCAGGATGGGGAAAGGTGATCAAAGACTTTCTTTTTCACCATTCTCAAATGATGACAGCGTTTCTCCCGTATTATTCCCAAATTGTACTGATGACCTAGCTTCTTCCTCTATGTCCATTTTAAAACTATTGGATCTCTCTCAGCTACAGCAAGGAGAACTGGGGACACACCTGGTCTTTTATACCTGGTTGGAGTGACAAGTCCAGCCCTGTGGTTTCTGCCTTTCCTCTTAAATCCTATATAGTTCAGGCCTACAAAGTCCCTGTGAGTTGTCTGCTATCAAAACTGCCCAATTCAGCATGGATGTAAGGTCCTTCTGCAATGCAGAACATCAACAAGACATAGACAGTTCTTGTCATTCTCTCTTTCATCTCCCTTGTTAATTGGAGACTGCAGCTGGAGACAGACAAAGCTGATTCGGCAAAAAGAGAAACTCAGCAATGAATGCCAATCTTTAAACTACCTTTCTATTTGCTTTCCTTTCTTAACTTCCCACAGCTTGCTCCACTCCTTGTGCTCTGGGTATTCCTGAACATCCAATGTGGTCCACCATGTTTCTATAATTTAGAGAGATTTTTCCTTCCTTACAGATATGGACATATTAACTAGAATTAGAATGTTGGATTTGTAAATTTTTTTGTTGGTATGAAAATGCTTGATTTTGGGACAGAAAATAAAATCAGTTGTTTTGCCTTAAGCATCCTCCTTAGTGAGGCTGTTTCCCCTTACTGCCTCAGCACTATGTCCCTTAGTGAAATTCTTCAAGCAATTCACCCAAGCCATAGTCTGGCTTTTCTTAGCCCACTTTCATGACTTTACATAGCATCACTTAGACGCAATACTTTGAAATTTGGTAGTAGAGGCCCTTGCAATTAGAAAAGTCTGTTAGACTTGTAGAGAGCTCTTAGAAAACATGCTTCAATCTCTTCTTATCCTTAAAATCATTTCATAAAATTAAGTCTAGCTTCTGATTTCTGTAGAAGAAAGACCAAATGTAATATGCCTTGAATCTGAACGAACTGCCAGAGCTTAGAGTGGACATATATCTTCATACATGTTCTCTTTAGTCTGTTAATGCACTCACTGCCCAAAGCAGCTGATCACAACTGGTGCATCTTCACTAGTAAATGATATTTTCTTCACTGATACTAACAAACTTCTGAAGTCAGGACAATCTGTAACCTCCCTGTTTACCCACTACATGTTAAATGATGGCGTAGCCAAGCACAGGTTTTTGTCTATAATTTGAGCAAACATGTTAAGCCATCATCATAACTAGGACTTCGCTTCATGTTAATAGACTTAAGGTGGGTGAATAAATCAAGAAGCACAGGTTGTTAATGCGCGGAAGGCAATGGGGTCCCAACTCAGGCAGGATATAACAGTTTAAGAAATGATTAGCCACTGGCTGATTCCTTTATTGGATAGACATGTGGAGAAGATGGCCGTCGGGCTGTATGCTCTACTCTGTGGCTATTTGTATGTCAGATATTAATTGCTCAGCACTAATGTACAGTGAGCACATTGAGGAAAGCAGTAGTACAGATGTACTTTTGTTCATATGACTAATTGGTAATCAGTACTATTTTTTTTCTTAGATGGGTGATTTTAATTGCTCCTCCTCACCACTGCAGTGTAAGAGTCCCACTTTTCTTCTCTCATAAGCATATTAGGTGATGAAGCCAAAATGTTTAATCTTGCTGTAGTTTTGTCTGCATAAATATGCTTTCCCAATCCAATTTTATGTTATATTTATGAAGCCTACAACATTTCAGTGGAAAAAACAGTGTCTTACTGTGCATATTCATAAAAAATAGTATTGAGAATTGCAACAGATACTATTATAATCTGAATAAAAATGTCAGTGTGCCCTTTCCATGCATGTTTATCATCTGTATATTTTGGGCATAGACATTTTATGTTACACATTTTCGTAATGTTTTTCTCTGTCAGATTACCATTTTGACAATCAATTGTTTATAGTCTTAAACAATGCATAAATAGAGACTGAGAAAGAAAACATTTAGAGATGTTCGCTGTTATCCCAGGATATTGTGTTCATTTTCTAATAAGTGTCTCTAGTGTACTTGGAGCCCTAATCAATGTAAATATTGTTTAAGATGAACGTTGCAGTGGGCATACCATGGGGCCAGACCACCAGCAGAGCATTAAACAAGGACAGATGTGAATGCCAGGATAAAAATGAAGACATTCCTGAAGTGTAAGTATGTTACTTATAATATATCTGTTTATAGGAAATGGTCATGAAAAGGGAAAAAAAACCTTCTAGAAAATAAGACTGCTAAATAAAGTCATTATGCTGAGATACTGCAGTTGTATGCTTGCTAAAAAAGCTAATATAAAGTGTATGTTATTTTTGTATCTTGGACAATTAAGGTCCTAGAAAATTAATCCTGTTTGAGTATTCTTATTGATTTCATAAAAGTCTAATAGCTTTGGAGATTATCTGTACAGGAAAGAAAAAAAACATTTTTTATTTTATACACAAGGTTTTCTGTTAGTGATAGAATCTTTTATAAGATTGGAAGACCTAATTAGGAAAAGAGACAAATATGCTTAGGTTGTCTCACAAGCCATTTTTCAGTTACAAAGCAGAAGCAAAGATCTTCAGAGGCTTTTCTGCTTATTGTTTCTAAAAACAAACTGATTTGTAACTCTTATTTAGGATTTACCTTGATTAATTCACTAGCTTTCAATTTCAGTGAGCAACCACACAGCATGTCTTTTTGCTGATATTTAAACAGTAGATTGTTCCTTGCTTAGTAGTCAGACTTCTGTATGGTGTCCTGCTTTGGAGATTACAAGTGACATTTGCAAAGGATTTGGAGCCTCCACCACACTGACTATTAATGGTACATGTATATTTACTGCCTGAGCTGGGAACAGCACAGGCTGAGCCATGTGGGTCAGGCAAGGACAGGTGTGCCCTCTTGGGGTAGGCAGGCAGGATGGGGATCTCCTCTGGAAGAGGGCAGGGCCAGGCAGGGAAATCCCCCGGGGGAAGGAGGGAATAGGACATGGCAAGTGATGGAGAAATAGCACTGGAGTGCTCTGGAAGCAGCACCCAGTATTGGTCAAGGGTTGCCAACAACATGATCTCAGAGGTTCTAATATGTCTTAGATGGATTTTTTGAGCGCTTAGTCCCCAGCAGCACAGAGAGTTGAAAGGTCTCAGACCATCACAGACCACTGAGAGCTGAAGCATCTGCTGGGTAGGAGGCCTCACTGCTAAGCTATTAGAAGTCCGAAATCTGTGTTATGATCTATTTAACTGCGAATGCAACAGACAAATTTAAAGCAAGCCACAGAGTTAAATAGCTGGGTAGCTATCAGGTTGCCATTACTGCAGAGTCCTTGATAAGAGTCTGATTTAGCTTGAATATTTATTTCTCAATTAGTAATGGTAGAGAAGCTGTTGGAACTAGTACATTGGGTTACTGCCTAAACCAAGAATGATTTTGAACCAAGTTGATTAAATAGTACAGCTTGGGATAGGACAGAAGATTTTATTGTTCACTGTTTTCTCTTTTAAAAACAAAATCAACTATGATAGCAGGGTTCTAAAATGTGATTAGCACAAATGCTATTGTTGTTTGACATGGCATATCAAATGTAATGATTTCCATCCCTGTTCTACAGCTTCGCTTTCTTACATTCATGATTGCATAATTGAAAGCAGCAGCTTTATCTTTCCTCTACCTTTGGTAGCAGTCAGTCAATAAATAGCACCAACTACACTGCAGCTTAGAGATGGTCTCATGTAAAAAGCGCTCCATTTTCCAGCACTCATTCAATACAAGAATACTCTGTTCTGAACCAAGTCATTACTTTTGCTTATAAGACAACAACTGTAAGTAAGCAGAGTGCATGTCAATATTGAAAGCACCATGCAGACTGCAGAAAAATCACTTAATGCCTGAGTTATCCCATATTCTGTATCACCCTGCTGGGTGGTTATTCATGACAAGTATAGGGTTTAATATTAAGATCAGTCACTGCATTAAAAGGAAAAAATATGTTTACTGCCATCAGAATTTGTTTTGCGTTTACCCAAAAGCCTACTGTTACCAGTATGGCTTGTTTTGCCAACGTTTATGGAAAGTGGGACTGAGCTCTAAAAAAAGGCTTGTTAGAAAAATAGTCCCTTGAAAAACCCTGAAACACACATACTTACAACTGAGCGTATGCATGTGAATATTTCCATGGCTACAGAAGATATTGACTGATCCTGGTGGGACTGCTCATGTGTATAAATCCTTGAAGGATCAGGTTCTAACTTTGCTCAATATCATAGCTAATTACTGCAGATAGTATTGACAAAAACTGGAAGTTGTCTCCTAGCATGGTAGCTGAAGATGTTCTGCAATGTTTTTTCATGGGGTGATTTATTACACATTCACTTTTTTAAAACAGTCCAAATGAAGTCAGCAACTATTTATACAATTAAATTTAACAACTATGAAAGATGTGTTACTGCGCCAGTTTGAAACATATTCCTAATAGCTAGTTTTATGTATGACGGACCACCAGGAAGCTGTCATCAGAATAATACTGTGCCTTTTATACATTCTCTACAATTCTTTCTACTTAATAGCCTGTTTAATAATACTGTTGTCAAAACTGAACAATAAAGATTAATGATTTGGTGTAAAAACACTTCAAGGTGAAAATTAAATATGTATAACATTCCAGTTGGTGATAAACTGTAAAAAGTTCTTGAGCACGTAAGAAAAAATTAAGGACTATATTAGAAAAGCACCACATATAGAGAAGAGGTGAAGAGTGTGTGTTGTGAAGTATATCCCCATGCAAGTTTTTCTTTCTATGGGAAAGATACTATAGAGACCACAAAAAAAAAAAAAAAAAAAAAAAAAA
>PPHD01000166.1:58405-92558 GCA_002909625.1 Bambusicola thoracicus | reverse complement strand
AAACCTCCCCTGTCCCAGTTTAAAACCATTTCCCCTTGTCCTATCACTGTCCACCCTCATAAACAGCCGTTCCCCTTCCTGTTTATATGCTCCCTTCAAGTACTGGAAGGCCACAATGAGGTCTCCCCAGAGCCTTCTCTTCTCCAGTGTAAACGAGCCCAGTTCCCTCAACCTTTCCTCATAGGAGAGGTGCTCCAGCCCTCTGATCATCATTGTAATTCATATATTATTTAAAATGTGGTGCTTATTAAAGAACGGCAATAATCCACCCCAATTTTTATCCCAGTATAAGCATAGATATCTGTCTCTCCACAGACTGCAAGGCTATGAACTTTCACAGTTCAGAAAAATTCCCTTGTGGTCTGAGTCACATTATTTTCAATAGCAACTGTGGATTTCATGTGCATGCAGTCAGGCTACTACACAAACAAGCTACAACTGCAAAATCGGTGCACAAAGGGCTAGAAGTTCTTTCCCATCCTCTTCCTTGGACAGGGAAAGGTAGAAAGGAAGCATTTTTCTTCCCAGGGGAAAGCAATCTTAAAGCTTCCAATAAATGAGTAAACTGCAGCAGAAGAAAATACCAAGGAGTTGGGAGTGGCAGAAACTTCTTCCTCTTAAATTCGAAAGAAAATTAGTGCCTCAAACCACTATGATAGTGCGATAGCAGTGTGTGTAGGAGAGAAATCTCAGAATGCAAAGAGAGGTAATTCACATGCAGAGCTACGCAACTGTTAACTGTTTTACCATCCTCATCTGAGACAGGATCTTCCTGTCCCTCCAGCAGGTGTGCAACTACCCACTTTCCCCTTTATTTTTAGGAAGTTGCTTCTTGAAAATTTTGATGAACAAGCTAATATATTGTTGAAGCAACATTCATGCTGTTTGTAAGCCTCAGAACACCACACTGTTGAGGCCCAGGCCCTTCAAATGATCCTGCGGAGTTAGAGGGCGTGTAAGAAGTTTATAGCTTCCTTTTTCGGATATTACCAATGTAATTGGTAGACGGTAATTCATTTGGAAAAAAATCTAGGCATTCATTTTAAAACGCAAATGTTTGTGCTTCTATGGCTTCTTACCTGGTCCTAACTTGGAGATAGCATATAAAAGGTCATAGTTAATCACAGGGGTAGCATCTTCTACTTGCTTCCAACCAACAGGTGGAGAGGCAGGAGGTGAAATCAAAAACTGTTTGTCTGGATTTGGTGGGGCCAAATGCGAGCTTCCAATGTGTAAAGTCTGAAAAAAAAAAAGCATTACAAGACCAAAGCTATTCCACTGTTATCAATGAATTCATTATTAATGAGGAATTTTGAGGTTTGGATAGATGTTATGCTGTAACAGGCACTCAAGGTGGCAGCACGTAACAATAGTATTGAAGAGAGCTATATGAAAGACCCAGTATACAAAGTACAGACAAGTCATCACATCCATTTACTCTGATGGAACATGCAATGAAGTGTGCACATCTGCATCTTCTCATTATGAAGTTTTACAAAACTTTCACCAGAAAGTATCTGCCCTTAAAATACTTTAGTAGGAGGAAGCTGGATATGGGCTTTAAGGCAAATGGTGTTGAAACTTATTACCACAAGCGAGAGTGGTGAGAATTCTAGAAGGTATATAAATAAACTGGCTCCTTCAGGACTGTCCCTAGGGACATCTGAAACAGACACACACAGGTTAATTTTCCCATTAAATTTGCGGAGGAAAATACATAGCAGCTACCAAAAAGCACCCACATTACCACATCTTAAGCAGCAGATGCTAGCCAGCCATAGAGCTGCACTGTTAGCAATCTTCAAGTACAAATGATCTGCAGTAGCGAGAGCCAGATCAACAGGTAGGAGTCCTCAACGTGTGCTTCTGCACTCCGGATTGCCTTACATACCATTTGAGCATTTTACTGTGTGTGTACTGCTGCCAAACACACTTGGCTTCCCCCACCCAGTAGAGTTCTATCTTTAACTACATTGATTACTATCATCTACTCTCTTTCCCCAAGGGCATCAGAGCAACAAAGAAAGAGAGATAAGTGGAAAGTATGCTACAGGTAGCTCTGGAACAACCTAATCAAACCAAAAATTTAAGTGTTCATTAACATGACTAGAGACCTGTGGAAGCTTACCACTATTTAGCTATGCTTTAGTACACTGCAAGGATAATCACGAAAAGACATACCTGAGCAAAATACAGTTTTATTTCCTTTCCAAGGAACTCTGTCTTGTGCAGCTGGACTCTCGCATCTGCCGCAGATAAAGGGTTACTGAAATTTATTCGTACTCTTTTGAAGCTCTTAAAATACTGAAAGGTGATATCTCTGTCATACGTTCTAAACAGCGATTCAAATTTGGCCTGAAAAGAAAGGACCAAGAAGAGTCAACATGCAACACTGTGCATTTCTCTGAAGAAACACAGACATAAATGGCAATTGCTGGAAGGAACATACCAGCACTGTTGAAGATTAGAGTCGTTGATATAGCTTAGGTTTTTTTTCTTATTATTTATTTTTAATTTTGCTAACCTATCACTTGTTTTTCTTTTTGTAGCAGCTTTTCCCTCCCTTATTAAAAAAATAGGACCTTATTTAGCAGCATAATAGAAACAGTAGTATTGCTAAGGTGTTGAAAAGAAATGCTTGCCTTACAAAATGAATATTGAAAGGCCTTGAAAAAAGTCTGCCAAGCATGTCTTTGTCTAAGTGTGCAATTCACAAGGAAACCAATACAAGACTTTTAACAGCAAAAAAGGAAAAAATCCTATTTGCACACTAAATGCAGTTTTCTTCAGTGACTCAGCACACATAATAAAGGTCACGAACATCGCCTTTTAGAACAGCTGTTGCTTTCATTTAGGCAAATGAATGTTAAGAAAATATATTATTTCTGAATGCAGATTTAATAGCTTCTTCTATTTCTGGAGCTCAATTCTAAAAAGGCTCCTACTACGTCTTCTAAAAAGACCTAAGCACTAACCACAGTGCTTCTAAAGGGCCTCCGACACATCCTGAGTTTTGGCTGCATTGTAAGTATAGAAGTCAAACCAAAATCTCATACCTTTACAGAACTGCAGCTGACAGGACTTCGGTATCCTAACTGCATGAAAAGGCTAAACATGACCAACAGCTGGTCATGTCCTTGTTGCATTGGATGCATGTGCTCCTAGGGCACCTATGCAAACTTGACTTAAATTATTTTACTTTTTAAATAAAGAATTTATTTATTTGAGGCCAAATCAAAGGAGGGAGAAGCGTAGGATGTTTTGAAGCTGGCATACATTGCAAAGTGTTTGTGGCTCACATTCGGACACAATCAGTTACAGTGATGGAGATGGATTGAGCATGCTGGTATTTCTGGTATTTTAATCACAGAATCATCTCTTCATAAAAGCTTGCTGGAAGTTGAATATGAAGCTAAAGTATGCAAATATACAGAACTGCACTACCTCATTATTATATATATATATATATATACATACACACATTACTGCTTCATTTTGAATTAGTAGGAAAAGCAACAGATTACATAAGGGGACAGTGATTACTTCAAAATCTCATTTTCCTTTCCAAAGAGTTCTGTTCCATAAACTCATCACAGCTACATACATAACCACTGTATTCCAAAGATATATTAAAACTAGAGCTGTCCTACTTCTTGTTGAGCCATATTTAAGATCCTTCAAAATGACATCTGACTACAGGACCCTTTGTAGAGAAAGTCTCTATGCATTAGCTTCCTGTACTGGAAAGACAGCTAGATGGAACTTTGAAAACTAGCTCTGCAATTCTAAAGCCTTACTCATGTGTTACTTGGAAGAAGAAAAAAAGAAAAGAAAAAACAAGTTAAAAAGAAACAACTCCAAAGTTCACATTCAGTGTTTAAACTCAGAGAGAACCTGCAAGAGTTGTGCAAAATCTTGTTTTTTAAAGTGTGGGGATTCTATAGGTCATAAATATCATGCAAGCAGGAGGACATTGAACAAAATGTTATTTTTGTCCTTGAGGTATCTTAGCAGTCAACAATTCACTGTATCAGGACTGTATTACTCACATTACATTCATTTTAATTAGTGAAATACAGATCCAAGAGAAGTTCTTAACAGTTCTAACATCATCAACACATACAGTGCCAAACAAAAAAGAACACATGAGAAAGCGTGGCATGCACTGTAAATTACAAGAACTTTACTACCAAGATCGTAATCCAAGCATTGCTGAAAGCACATGAAAGTGAAGAATATGCTATACAGACAAGAAGAATCTGGAGTTCAACTTCTGATCTTTTTCAAAACCACACAGCTTAAGATCTAATAATTTCCAGAGCGAGATTCATTCATATCAAAGCATGCCATAGCACCACTGTGACATTTTCTTGTAAGTAAGAAAGCTCTCCAGGTAAGCTGTATTCTAACCAGTTACGAAACAGTACCTACAGACTTTAGCATTCTGGTAGTCCATATAAATAAAGCAAAAGAGAAAGCATACCCTTGTTTCTGCTTGATTGAAGACATCGCTATCTGCCACGCAGGCAATCAGAGAACTAAAACTGTAGTTAAAGTTTCTAAAATGCATTTTGCTCTTTGCTAAAGCGATACTTGCTGTTCAGCAGAAACCAATTACTTTTAAGGAAGCTGTTGGTTCTGCAGGCAGCGTTTATAAGGGAAACAAGTCCAGCCCCTCTGAAGGAAAAAAAAAAAGGAAAGGTTTCAGAGCATCCTGTGTGTGACAGCGAATTCCTGAACAAAGTCCTGCATGCTTTGAGGCAGTCAGGAACAAAATGTAAGCTTCTACTGGAAAGAGGTGACGTCAGCACATTAGTCAGCTTCCCTATGCTAATTACCAGCGCTCAGGAGGATGGAAAAAGCAGCTGAGGTTTGCACAGCAGCTGCTTTATCAAGCCTCTTGCAGCATAGTTTCCACTGGTAGTAATTCCATTCAGCACTCAGACAACATGCTCTTCATTGGAATGGGACAACCCATCTTAAGATGGAAAATGTTACTGCTAAAGGACCAAAGTCTAGAGTAATAGGCTGTAATTAGCCAGGAGGAAAATTTCAAGACTTCGGAACGGAAAACAAATCCCTCAGGTCACTAGCTTTTAGTAAATTTTGGAAAAAGCACACAGGCTGAAACTTCGAGATTAGGAGGGGCTCATTTGGGAAAATACATTTTCCCTTTACAATGAGAATTCATTTTGAAGCTTCCTCCAGTGCAACTAGATGGATTAGTTTCCATTTCCACTTTAATAAAAGCTCAGTCTGAGCCCCATAAAAGAATGTTGATTTTTTTTTTTTTAAATCAAAGCTTCATCAGAGATCTACTGACAGGGTTTTAAAAGACAACCTTGAACTAATTCATTACACTTAAGCTGAAGCTTTTACAAACTGTTTGGAACCCTCCCACATAGATTTAGGTCAAAATTTATAATGAAGTCAAATTTTAAGTGCGTTTAGTTCATTTGACTATCAAATGAGGTTATCACAGAATCATATATTTTCATGAAATACTTGCAAACAATAAGCAGTTGTTAATTTTAGACCTTATTTCATACATATTTCTCACACATATATGCATAATTTCTCACACAAATAGCCTTCTAGACATCCTCAAGCTCTACATACTTGCTTGAAGCTAAAGATGGTTACTGCCACAGGCCAAAACCCCTGTTTAGCAGTCAAATTATCTGCTACTGTATATAAGCTGGCATATAAGCTACCTTAGTGTGGAAGGTAGTGGGCTTCCTTAGAAACCCATAGTTTAAAATAAGCTCAGCTCCAGAAGGGGGTGTTCAGAAGATCAATGCAACATCTAACATAGATGCCATCTCAATTAAACTCAAACCCGAGAAGAAAGTAATAGAGAATAAGGATCCTGAGCTCCTAATGTACTGGCTGCCTGACAGACAGAAAGAAGGGAAGAATAGACAGCTCATTCCCAAAGCTCACTAGAAGATGGGATGCAGTGTCTAACATGCCACCCAACCATTCTGAGATTTGGATGTGGCACACGTACAGTGAAAACTGGTTTGAGTTTCCAAGATCACCACCTGCACCCAGAAATGCAGATAGGTGAGGATTCCTAAGGAGCCATCATACCAAGATGTAAACTACCGGAGGTAACACAGAAAATCACGCAGAGCATTTCTTGAATCCTGCCCTTGCCCTGGAATTAGGTCATTGTCCTAAAGACTTTGCAAGTGGAAGCACCAAGTATGACTCCATAGACCAGTGGTCTAGATGCTCAACTGGAAAAGATGGCCACGAATCATTTGGGCATACAAGGATACAGAAAATAGGCTCTCCACATCCTGAGGTGAATGCTGTCACTGCTGATAAGTAAATAAAGAAGGTTTCCATGTAACCTGATGCAGAGTCAGAATCATTTGGCATACTCTGAGGCTACCTAGGTGAGTGTATTTTGTGGGTGGTGGGTAGGAAGGATGTTGGTCAAATGAGGCTCTTCAAAAGCAACATATGAGGCAGTTTTCAAGCTGCTCAACAGAAGGAAGCCTCCAGGAAACTCACTGCAGACCTTTACAGCAAAGTGTGTGAAAGCATCCTAGCAGTTCCGTGGTTAAAGTTGTTCAGACGTCCTATCGTGGACTCAGCTTCAAGTAGGACAGGTAGATTCTAGGTATGTACATCCCTTTGTAATTCTAGACATACATTTGAGTCTAAATCCCATGAAGAATTAAAGAAAAAAAGCAACAAAAAACAGACTGCTACATCCAAGACCTCCTACATGCTACTGAGGATAAGGCACAAGTAAAACATCTTTACAAGTCTTCCTACAGCCATTTTTTCAAATCTAACCTCATAATTCAAAATAGGACTATCACACTAAGTTGTGAGTCCACTAGAAGCCAAGAGTCAAAGTTACAAAACCACCATTACAAAACCCTGACAGTGTTGCAATGTTTCTTCTGTGTTGCTCACGTTCTATAACATTTGCTAAACCCACATACTAATAAATTACCTGGAACGGGAACACTGCAAGACTATCAGCGCATGGGGATTTATGGTTCTGATGCTATCAGAGTAGTATTTTTTTCCTCCCTCATCTTCAGAGAGCTTGTGGTTTTGTCTTCTCTGAGACTCCCTACTGACCTCATGACTACAATACAGAAAAGAGAACAAGGGTAAGACCACCTGCTTAAAGATATATGCCTTTGTCCAAGTAACAAATAAAATATTTGATACTTCACTGGTGCAACAAAATGCTGCTGTATTCAACGATGAGAAATGAAGTAAGATTAAGGTGAAGCGACAGCACAGTTGGCCTCACAGTTCACCTTTCCATTGAAGGGTACAGATTTTTGACCTTAATTCTTCAAATTTGAGTTCTGTCTCTAAAAACTGCAGAGGAGAAACTCACTAAAATATTCCTTCGCCTCGATAGCTCCTGACAGATGCTCCATTAGTAGCACTTTCCAGGCAGAGAAATCTGTCTGTTTTGGGGCTGATTTTCTGGGGGAAAGGAAAAACAATGATTGAATGTCATAATTAGTTCTATAATTTAATCTTCACTTGCAATAAAATAGGTAAGGCATGAAAGAGGAGGAAATGAGACCAAAGAAATAGAAAAAAGGCAAGTCACAAAAAAGACTGGTTGCTGCTGATATGTACATCAAAGCCAGCAATCCAAAAAAAGAAAATTAAAATGAAAAGAAATATGTTGCTAACTCTGTAAGTGAACAAAACAATCACCTTACAGGCTATAAACCAGAATGTAGACCGCACTTTTCCCTCATCACTGGCATACTTCTTCAATTACCCTTGGCGGTTACTCCTTTTGGAGTCCCTGTACTCCCACTATATATACTTGCAGATCCTCTGCTATCAACATACAGTTTCTATTCCTGTCTTCACGTTAATTATCTTGCCTTCACCCTTATTTAGGGCAGGGATAAACATCCTATAGTTACCTAGAATGAATAATCATACTCACTGGTTTCATCTTCCTAGTAGTTGGGAAAGGAGAAAGAGGAGCAGACAGTAAACAACAAACAACTTCCTATACAGAAAAGTCTAGGGTCAGAAGTTATTCAAGAGAGCTAGCCTATACCATCCCATCAATGGAAAAAATAGGAAAGCCACGTATCTGTGTACAACAGAATGTGAAAAGATGATAAACATTCCTTTCTAAAACTTAGCAGTAATCTAAAGCTTGAACATAAATTCAAGTACAAAGGGAAGATCTCTAGAAATTAGACCCACTGAAACAACCGGTGAGCACGTGTCCTCAACAGTGTATTTTTTTCAACTCCCTCTAAGCATGATCTTCACACTAACAGAGTAGTCAGGAAACGGTAACTTCTCCATGGTCAGAAAACCTTCATTTCCCTGCCCTTGGGATTCGAGAAATAGGTTGTTTTTCTAGGGAAGCTCTTTGTGTTGTTCACTTGATCTTTTGTTACGGTTTTGTTTGGAAAATTACTTGATGAGCAAGAGAAGCCACAGTGTCAGCTGGCCCACCCAAAAAGCCAGGAGTGAGGGTAGTGAGTTAAGTCACTTGCCTTATGACATCTGTACCATTCTTAGTCTCACTGTGCTATCCAAAAATAACAGCAAAAACAAAGAAAAAAAGAAATCTACCAACCCCTCTTCCCCCTCAACAAAAAATTCTCCACACGTGAAGACTGAAAGGAAAACTGCACGTGATTTCTTTTTGCAAGTCCAACGGGATTTATTATCAAGTGAAAACAACTGACAGATCAATCATGTTTGACTATATTCCTCCCCAGAATCCTTACTCGAGGCTGAACGCTGGAGACTGGCAACCGTGATGTCTAATTCGGAACACTAAAATGGCCGCACGCCTACTTATGCAATCAGGCACTAACCCAGTCCTTGACACAGCTGAGCAAGGCAAACCCAGATCAGAAACAAACAGAATGTATAAGAAAGGCAGGGAAAAGAAGGGAGTCAGAATTATCATAGATTAATTGCAAACAGTTTCTTCTGCTTTGTGATTAAGAAAAACCTGAACTTTTTGCACAAAGCCGTACACATTGTTCTATTCATTTGTGACATTATCAGAAAGGTATTACAAGCAAGTATATACATTGAGTAGTACATTAATAGAGAAATACTCGAAAACAAAACAAAAAACCCAAAATAATCAGTATTATAAACTGCAAAAAGTATTTGCAAGTATATTTACAGAAAAGAAGTCACAGAGCAGAGCAATACACGTACACAGACTGGTTTTCCAAATTACACAGAGCTATGTGAAGTGTATTAAGTCAAGGTAACACCCACACAGTGACAAAATGGAAAAAGAGGCATGAAGCATGGAGCTGAGACTCATCATCAACTCCTCTCATTAACTTTGTTTATAATGCGGAATGGCAAACACATGACCATTCACTATTTCATATGTGAATAAGCATTTTAGTCACAATTTCCAGCCATAAAAGTAGAGGCAAAAATTTGTGCAGCTTCAAAATTTAAGCATCTATTATGGCATCTATATCATACTATATAGTAGGGGTACACAAGGGAAAAACCCATTTGTCTTCACTACAAGTTATGCCAAGCACCATATGGGAAAGCCTTAAATAAGTAAAGAGTATTAAATGGGTACAGAACTTTGAACTGATGGGCAGTATTTTCAGACAGAAAAAAACAACTCTACAGAAATATTACTTGAGTACTTGTCACAAAGTGCTACTTCAGCACAAGTTATCAGTACCACATTTGGCATGTCAGAGTAGATACTTATTGCAGATAGACAAGGGTAAAAGCCACTTGTCTGGGTGTAACATCACCTCTGTTTTGGACTTGCTGTTCTGGGAAAAGCTTTTCTTCTTCTAAATAGAAGACACAATGGAACAGTGAGTTTTTAATTCAGTGGAACAGTGACATTTTTAAAGATGTTAAGTTCCACTACTTGAAGGGAGCTTATAAGCAGGAGGGGGACCAAATTTTTGTATGGTCTGATAGCGATAGGAAAATTGGGAATAACTTTAAACCAAAAGATGGAAAACTTAGGTTGGATGTTCTGAGAAATTCTTTCCTCAGAGGGCAGTGAGGCGCTGGCACAGCTGCCCAGAGAAGCTGTGATGCCCCATCTGTAGAGGTGCTCAAGGCCAGGTTGGATGGGGCCTTGGGCAGCCTGAGCTGGAGCGGGGCAGCCCTATACCCCCCCCCCTTCCCAAACAGGAGAAAGTTTGCTTTCAAGCTACCAAAACCAACGTTCATAAAGATAAGCCGTTGCTTAAAAGTTAATGAAAATGTCTGGAAAAGACTGTTCAATCCAGCTCATGTTAGGAGAAAAGGAGATGCAAGGAAAAAAAACATTCAATTAGAAGTTAAAAACCACAAAGAATCTTTAACCAAGACAAATGTCAATAATGATTATTCTCACAGTCGGACGCAGTTGGATTGCTGATTTATTTATATTTTAGTAGAAAAGGGAAAGAAAAGGTAACAGGCACAATACAATCTAACTCATGGAATCCGTGCACGTGTGACACTAGACGAAGCCAGCTATGGAAAGGGAAGGGCAGGAAATCCTTAAACAACTCAGCCGTTTTTCCTTAAACTTTTTGAGGGCTTCTATAAATATAGGTATCTATATAAATCTTTTCCTCAGAGCAGAGACTAAAAAAAGCAGGAAAAAGGAAATAAATATAGACGATCTTTGGAGAATTTCAGCTGAAAAAGAACAAGGACTTTTAAAGCAAAGCGTATTAGGAAATCAAGTTTGCTTACTATAGAAGAAGTATCTGTAAACTATTTGCAGCAGGAGGAAGCTATTAAAAAAAAAAATGCCCTCCCTTCCCCCATCATAAAGTGCTATCTCATAAGCACTGGGCATCTATGAAGTAAAGGAAGCATATTCTTCCTGCCACTAGAACTGGGAAAAGTCACCAACAGACTGACTCAAGGTTATTTATTTGAATACTAGTGTGAGAAAAAATTATCTAGACAGTAATTAACAGATAGGTGGATTTGCAAGATGAAGCAATTCAAGAAAGCAGGAGACAGACAAGCTATACAAATCAGCTACTAAAACAAAAATGGCCTCTCAGTTAATTATTTCGAGTGAGGGGACACCTTCTGAAGATGAACACTTTGCTTTGTAAAGAGGGAACAGCTGTAAAGTTATTTATAAGTTAGATTCAGTAGAGGGAGAGGTCTAGGGGACATGGCACATGCTTACTGTTGGATTCATGCATTCTTTGCACGTCACACATACTCTAACAGTTAGCACAGCTGGAGTGCTGCAACGTTGCTCTGCACGTTGCCTGTGCAGTAAAGTGAGCTGAGGGGCATTAAGAAATTTTGGTGCTCAGTTTGTTCACTGGTATCTAAAAAAAACATCAGGCTTAAGAACTTAATAGAGATCAAATTTTGATTAAATGGACCTTCAATACTGAATTTAACATGTATTTTTTTTTTAAATGATGCAGGTAGGACTGTATTAAGCAACTGGAAAATGAAGTGATGAGGAACAGAAGTTCTTGCATAAAGATAAGAAGTTAGAGCTTATGAGAAAGAAAGTATATAGACGGAAATATAGAGGAACAAAGTTCTCCAGCTATTTCTCAGAGTAGGCTGTCACTGGATCTGTTACTGGATCTCCCCAGTTACAGTTCAGTCCCACAACTCAGAATATTTTATTCAAGTCCTATCAAGCTGAAGCCAGTGTGGTCCATCCAGATGTCTTGCTAGCAAGTACGCACCTTCAAAACCCCTGCCTTCCATCTGGGAGCAGGAAGAAGCATGCACAACATAAAAGAAAACTGCTAACAGAGCACTGAACCTGAATTCAATTTATGAGTTTTAAAAAACAATCCAGTAAGTTGAAAACTGTTTTTAGATGAGTCTTATAAATACAATAAGATGCATCTTGTATAGGAGTTTTTTAAAAACTGAATTCTGAGTTAATTGAGCATGGTTGTGATCCAAATTTAAATACCAAAGGCTGCCTTTTAAATAGTTGGGCTTTTTTTCTGTGAGTAATACATTTGTGAGAATAAAATCTTCCTGTTAGCACTTCATTCTTTTTAATACCACTTTGGGGAAAAAAATATATATATTTGTCTGGCTCTCTAGTTCTATGACACACACTGATCATTACATGTGCACTTGCGGCCAAGAAGGCCAATGATATCATGGAGTGCATTAAAAAGAGCATGGCCAGCAAGTCGAGGGAGGTGATAGTTCCCCTCTACTCTGCCCTGATGAGGCCTCTTCTGGAATTCTGCGTCCAGTTCTGGGCTCCCCATCTTGAACAGAAATATAGGGCTGTCCCAGAGAGAGTCCAGGGGAAGGCCTCAAAGATGATGAGGGCCTGAAGTATCTCCCATCTGAGGTAAGGCTGAGAGAGCTGGGACTGTTCAGCACAGAGAAGAGAAGACTGAGAGGGCATCTTATCAACTCTCATAAATATCTAGAGGATGGGAATCAAGCAGATGGAGGCAGACCCTCTTGTATGGTGCCCATCAACAGCACAAGGGGCACAATTTAGAACATAGTAAGTTCCATTTAAACATGAGGAAAAACTTTACTGTGAGGCTGACAGCACTGCATCAGACTGCCCAGAGAGGTGGGGAAGTCTCCCTTCTCTGGAGATATTCAAAACCCACCTGGATGCTTTCCCATGTGGCCTGCTGTAGGGAGCCTGCTTTAGAAGGGGTTGGACTCAGTGGTCTCCAGAGGTCCCTTTAAAGCCCTACGATTCTGTGATAACAAGGACAATAACGCCACCACATCAACTGAGTATTTTCTAAAACAAACCAAAGATTCTAAGATACTTTCATCTCATGGTGTATGTTCTATATAACAGAGATGATCATAAAAGACTATTTTGAGAAGGAAAAAAAAGGCAAAAAATGGATCTGTTTTCTTATTTGTGTCATCATCTACTTATCTATTCTCCCTACTCAACATCAAAATCAAAAGCTACCATGTGACACTGGAACAGGTTGCCTACTGAGGTTGTGAATGCCCCCTCCGTGGAAGCATTCAAGGCCAGGCTGGATGGTGCTGTGAGTAACCTGGTCTAGAGGGAGGTTTCCCTGCCTATAGCAGGAGGTTGGAACAAGATATCTTAAACATCCCTTCCAACTCAAACCATTCTACGATTCTATGATTATAAAGCATGAATCACTGCATATTAAAGATCCACATAAACCAGCTTAAGAAGCCTAACTACTTTTTTTGAGCAATCTAAGCTAAACCTAGTTTTCAAATCTGTTCTGGCACAGCCAGACAGTGTTTCAGAGGTTTCCAAATCTATGAACAATGATCCCTATGATCACTATTTCCCATCAACATGTTAGATTGAGTTTCAAAGTTATTTAACACAAGAAAACTCTGAACTCTGAAGCCAGCTATTATTTCCGCTGATGACTTCAGAAGCTGCTAGTAGCAAGCTAATCTTTGTTTCAGCATGACTTAAAACATTACCCTTACTCTTCAATTTCAGAATGCAGTAAAATATGACATAACCTACAACATACTAAGTGAAAATTTCAAAACAAGTGATACCTGATAGGGGAAAGCAAAACCCAGTCATTCTACACATTAAACTCAAACAGAACTGGAGTTTTTGAGCTGCAATGAAACTTCCATTATCACATTTGGAAATCAAATCAGTTCACTGTGGCTGGTTCAATAACAGCATTTTATCATCAGTTCTACCTATATTTTCTTACTGACAAAACAAACCAACAACTAGGAACTCTGCAGCTTGGAAATTCTTCCAAAACCAACACACACTCCTCAAAGTGAATGGAAGGGGAAAAAAAAAAAGGCAGCTTGGGCCATTGCTGCAAGAAGAATTTTGTTTACTTTCCCACTCTGCTACACAGCAAGGTGCTGCCTTTACTCAACCTATGGTGTTTCTTAGCACTATTCTTGTGGACATTTGAGAATTTGGGTATACTCTTACATTGAGAGATAATACACCAATGTCATTATACGTACTCCCCCTCACAGATAGAGCACAGCTGACTCAAAATCTTCAAGAGCTATTATTATTCTTTGATACCATTTGCTGAACTAGCATACTGACCTGCCTGTGGTCTCATTACTTTATAGAGTGCTTTTGTTTGAATAAACAGATAATGGTTTAGAACAGTCACTCCTGAAGAGATACCAAAACCTGTAATAAAGTTTTGTTTCATCAGTAATTCTTTAAAGCCACCACTTTTTCTTTGTCCTTTACTTAAAATTTATTAGCTTTCAAATACATGTGAATTGCAATCTAAACTGGCTTCAGAAACTGCCAGTTAACCTACTGCTTTTCTTGACCTTAATTCAATAACTTTTTATATAATAGAAGGAAAAAACTTGACAGGAAGTTATCTGCATCAATTTCTATTGTTTGAAAAGGAAAATAAAGAAGAAAACCTGCTCAAATTAGTTCATATAGATCCTTGTAATTCCATTAAGAAAACTGAAACTACAGATTATGCCCTGAAGACGTATGTCCATTCAGCAGAAGGCATCCAACATTTTGACCACAAGTGTGCATCACCTATGGACGTCAGTGAGGTTTCTACAAAGCCAAGTGCTGAATTCAGCCATTTGTCTGCACACAGAACCTATCCATTCTACAACTACTCCACTGATGTATAAAAAAAATAAAAATTCAAATAACCCACTGATTATTTCTTTTACTTACAGATTCCAAAAGCATTGCCAAGGAGGAAAATAGTGTTTTTTATTGAACAGACTTTTATATTTTTTAATAGGAGCTTAAAATACACTAATTGTCATTCTTACATCGCGTAGTCTACTATGTTCAAACAGAATATAAAGAGCTGTGCTCTATCACAGAAGGGCTATTTACAGATCAAACGTATGACGGTTTTCCAGCCAACCATCAGAAAAATACCTACAGTGTGCTTAATCCTTCCTTGGAAAAATCCATGACTTACACTTCCATTTCCAAGCATTAAACATTAAATTCCTGTTCACTGACTGGTAACATAAAAGTGGTAATTTGGAAACTCCACAAGAGAATATTTGAGTAACCAACTACACTCTTTTAGAGATATTTTTAATATAGCAACTATAATTCAAAATTTAAAAGCTCTTTGTAACCTATTTTTACTCCCGCAATGGATTTACTCAAACAACCCACAGTAAATGAATGAGAACAAAACTGCAATCCAAGTATGTTTACTGGCAACTATTTTCCCATTCATATTAAAAATATCATTCCACTTGGAAAAATGACTTTGAAGTGCTGAGAAGTAGCATTCAAAACACACAAAATTGCAGTGACTGAACAGAACAGTGGACTTCTGAGAAAAGTATCTCAGAATCTTACATACTGCATGTACTCATAGAATGGCTTGCGTTGGAAGGGACCTTGAGGATCACTGAGCTCCAATGCCCCGACACATGCTGGGCCACCAACCTCCATACCTAATACTAGACCAGGCTTCCCCGGGCCCCATCCAACCTGGCCTTGAACACCTCCAGGGACTCTACAAGAGATAAACAGCTTCTGTTCAATTTATTTTTCTCAATGGAATAAACTTTTTTAAAATGAATAAGAGGCAAAATGAGAATGAGTAAATAAGATCTGCATTGCACTGTCAGTACACATGGACTGATTATACAAACCAGCTATTCAAATGGCCTAACACCTGTGCAGAACCAGCATTAAAGTGGTCTTGAATAAGTTGGCTGAGAACACATCTTGCTATAGAAGAACCTAGAACAGCTCCTTCTCCTTTGTTCAAGGAATGATGCTTATTGAGTGAACGTGTTCATCTGAACTGCATGACCATGACACAATTATCACCAGTTCTCCTGATCAGCACTAGAATTCCAACTCACTCACCTACCCCTCAAAGCCATCCAGCACTTTGAAGCTACAAAGAATCCAGTCTGGAATACATTCTGTCTCTTTGGAAAAGAGAAGACAAGAAATACTTGCAACTGCTGTACACCTAGGAAATATGTCAGCAAGTCCACAAAGCTTTCTCACCTGGAAAGCAGAAAACAGTCATTACAAATACCACCTTAAAAGGCTAGGAATTTCCAAGGAGCACTCCGCATTCAATAAGGGCCTGTAACCCTATATCTATCTCGGAATAAGCTCCTTGGGACATTATTTAGTCCTTTAAAGAAGAAACTTTAAAAGTCCACAATAAGCAATGCATTCCCTTTCTCTCCCCTCCCCCTTCAGAGTTCCTCCACATATAGATAAATCCAGAAAAAGAAAGTACCTTAAAGAGAGAGGGAGAGTTTTTTTCAAAGTCATCAGACAAAGAAAAGAAGATTGTCTTGAGTGTCTTAGCAATCAAGACACACGGATAAAGACTTAAAGTACAGAATTTGTGATTAAAAATAGTTGTGTGAAAATACTGATGGGACAGAGCAGGAAGCTGATCAAGGAAAAGGCACGCAAAGCCCAATTGCAAGATATTCTGTTTGGCATTAGTCAGCCAGTCAGGTTTTGTGAGCCTCCAGACAAGCTAGAACAAGTACCAGTGTATGCCACCATACATAAAGAAGGGAGAAGTCAATTTTTCAGAAGGTGGCTGTCAGGAACACACATGCAGAGTTAAGGAGGATGACTGTTCACACTCTGTGCAACATGCTTAGTGTATAAAGGAATTTGCAAGCTTTAGGACCTTATTTAGTCCATACACTATAATTCAAACAAGGGAGAAAGAAAAAACAAAACACAAGTTACCTTAGGAAAATGTTCATTTTCTGTTGAATTTCCAGAGAATTTTCAGAACAAAATGTAAGAATGAGCTAGGCCTAAAGGTAGCACTTACCTCAGATGATTTATAAGGACTACATCCTAACTTGCAACCTGAAAAGTGTATTTCGCGTAGCTATTCATTAAAGCCAAAAAGTGCACACATGCTAAGGACAGAAGGGACAGAAATAACTAACTGTCCAGTAAAAGTGTACCAGAATTAGGGAGAAAAAGAATCTTGATGGACAGAGAAGTGCAGTAATGGGTTCAAGATCGGTTCTGTACACAGAGACAGGGAGAATTTCATTTTCAGTGTTCATGCAATGTCACCTTGTATTGCTAACAACTTTTTATTTGAAAAGCTTTCATATTAGAGAGATTAAATGCAATCATCTTTGAAAAAAAAACAGCAAGAATTGAGACTTGACAGTTAGTCAACACTCACAGCTTCACATCTACGCAAAGATGTCAGTAACTCCAAGCACCAACAGCCCCCACCAGGCTTTGGAATCAGCTGCTGCAGTCACAAGAACTTCCATAGGATTTGCTCCAAGGAAGCTTGAAAGCCACACTTCCTCACCATGTGTCCTTTTTCTGGCATTTCCGATATACCCTTCTAGCACTACTAATGGTGTATTTGCAAGCCCTATTCAGATCATGCTTGTCAAAGCAAAAAAATTCAAGCACCATTATGCCTTCACACAGGTGAAACACGTTGTAGAACTTGGCTGATAATTATACTGATAACATGAAAAGAAATATTTGCTACCACTCAGCAAAGGAATATTTGACCAGCCTGCTAAATATGAGGATAACATTCTGAGTCAGTTCTCTGAACAATAAAGAGTAATCAACACTGCAGCATACGTACATTAAACTTGTTGAGTGCTGATGGGTAAGCCTTTGTTTTCTACAGTTGTTTCAACTGCACAGGCTCTGAATTTGTTCAGTTGCACTGAAAGTAAAAGCCTGAGAGCCAAAGGAGAGAATATGAGTAACAGTATTGAAAGAGAACAAAACAGGCTTCATCTTAAATTACGCCAACGGAGAAACGCAAGCAGAGGAGGAAAGTTCAGGAAAGAAAGCAAAGAAATCCTCTGAACACCATAAAAACTTGAAGATTTCCCAAAATTATCTATAGCTTCTACTTGATACTACATTTCCCACTTGTTTCAAAATAAGCACTTTTAGAAATGCTGCACGAAAGTCAAAGAGCTCAATTCAATTGCTTGCTATTCTAGCAATAACTTCTCTTATTTATGTATTTCCATGGCTTGTATAAAATCATGGAAAGTTACACTATTTCCTGGTAGCAGAAGGTGAAGACTGGTCACTAATTTGACTAATTCATTCCACTGGGTTTTCCATGTGATTCATGCGTACTGTACTCTACTTTCCTGGAAAACATTTCATAAAGTCTGTACAAGATGTAAAGTACTGTATTTTCATTGTCTAGTTTCTAACTGTAGATCTTTGAGACTCCCACTTTATTGAGACTCTTTAAGAGCAAACTGCATTCTTTTAATAAGTTCATTCTATAAAACACATTTTTTGTTAACTCAAGCACTCCTATACCCAGGATGACTGCTATCATGATAAACATGCACACACTTATTCTTCTCAAAATGTTACTCAAAGCTTACATGCAGTTCTACTTAGACATATAACCAGACTTAGTGCATCCTTTAATAGTACATTTTATCCTCTTCTGCCTGTCCTGATCCTGACATCGCTATTTTATGTCTTGATTCTGTTCCCAGTTGAAGTTAATGCCATAACATCGCCACTTTCCCAAACCAAGAGGATCAAGTCCTTATCTGTAAGCTCCTCTTAATAGGGTTTTATACTATTTAGATGTCACCAACAAAATTATGGGGGCAGGGAAGGACTCTGAAACTACCAACAAATAAGGATTTAACTATTTAATACAACTGAAGGTAAAACTATGAGGATAGGCTGACAGCTGGTTTCGTGGCAACCTCAGACTCTAAAGACTGTTAAGTTCCTGCAAAAAAAAAAAAAAAAAAAAAAAAATCACTTGAAGACAAGCAGAGCTGTCGGCAGATCTAATGCCCTCTCCATTAGCCCAGTAAGGGCTACTGTGTTTAAACAGCAGGACACATCATCCTCTATCAGTATATACGTGAGAGGGAAAAAATGAGTCCAGTATATCCATTTGAACCCTAAATCTACAGAAAATCATATAAAAGGAATTAAAGTTTGCCCAATAATTCTTCTTGCTTCGTTACAGAATTACAAATGCTGGCCTCATTCAAGATTTAGGTGAAAATTAGGTTGCACTTGAAGTTAAATTTCTGTTGGCCCTTAAGAGGAGCATCTCTGAAAAATGTCTCAAGAAACTGGGAAAGATTGAGAGGCAGGAGGCAATGATTTGATTGCTTAAAAAAAAAAAACCACCTATGAAAGAAAATCTAAATGCTTATTCTTTCTTAGAAATAAAATGAAGAAAACTAAATACATGATTTTCCACTTCATTTCCTGTATAATCCCATTTACTAGAATTTCAGTCAGAGATGCACTAGGAAACAGGATGGTGGCTATACATATATTTTTTGTAAGGAATACCTGTGACTCTATTGTAAGTCTGTTCTTTTTTTGGAAATCAAAACATTACCAAGAATTTGTTTACATAGAGGAACTGTAAAATAATTACAAGTTCCCTGAAACTACTTGCCAGACTGGTTTCTAGAATCCCTTCTGGTGTCAGTTCAACACAGCATGCACCAGTGGGACTGTCTTCAGTACTCGGGCAAAGTTCTGGCTACTCTGATTGAGTCTGAGTCAGGATGGCACTACTTAAACAAATGAGCCTTCAAAGGAGTTCTCAGGACCCTCATCTCCTCTCATTTTCACTAAGAAATTTAAGGGAATGCAGTTTTGTTTAGTATGCAGATAAGCTCCAGGTAGAATGAAATTACATGTAATCATGTTTCACATTTATATGTGGGTTGCCGTGGCTGTGCAACAGGTTGGTTTCTTTTACCACACATTCCTTCCTGCTTAATAGGACAATCGATTACCCAGTTCTTCCTTTCCCAGACAGTCTGATGTAGCACTGCTCACATTTCTCATTGCTTGAGTTTGACTTACAAATTTCATTTCCATGCGAGCTTTACAGTCCTTGCTTCAGGCAGGCTTCATTGGACTTCCCATTAAGCTCCCCTTTGAACTTATTAGAAGTATTTTATCAGTTTTAGAAACATACGTTGCCTCACATATAAGTAAAACAGTTCTCTCAAAACAGGAACAGTTTCCTTCTGGAGATTAAACAACATTGAAATTTCAATGGGACACTGAGCATGAACATAATTTCTGAGGTTTCCATACTGCTTTAAAACTTCTTGTTTACCTGCTTTCATAGCTTCCCCAGAGCACTCTTCTGGAAAACACAACCATGAAGTCTTTTCTTGGGCCAAGGAAGAAAGGCACAGAACTCCCTTCCAGGGCACTGCCCTAAACTATTCTTAGTCTGCTACGACTGCCACTCTCCAAGGTATTTCTGAGGAACTTCATTAAGTCACTGCAACAACAAAGCCTTAGTCAAAGGAAAGATTGCTATTGTATACTTAGCATTTAAATAACTACAGAAATGAAGACATCTTTCCCATGTGAACAGTTAAGGCTTATCGCTTTTCCAGATGAATTACATCTCGATTACACTACTGTAAAAAAGCTTGGAGATTAAATGCTTTATTTCACACAGTTTTACTACGAGGAGAAAAAACCCTGATGTACTCAAATATTCTTCATAAGAACAGCTTGTGTGCAATTAATGCATACTCTTTCAGGACTTACAGTTTCATAAGCACTATTCTTACGCAAAGGTCATTTCTCAAAGTCACATAGTTCTGACGGCCTCGAAGAAAAGCAGTACCTTGGCTGTTTCTAAAGCCAGCCGAGAAAATTCCAGCTGACATTTCAAACCTGAACAAGAAAGCTTACAAGCATATCCAGTTCTACGTTATGCAACCTAGATGTTAGAAAGTTTTTGCAAATTTGAATACAAAGTAATTACATAATCTTCAAATTAGACAATATGTAATGCAAAGTAGTAACCAGAGGAGTCAGCGAAAACAGAAGTGGGAGGGATTAAACAATAACGTGTGAAGATGTGTTGGGAAAAGAAGAGATGTGGGGAGGAAAAAGTAATTCTCTTAAGAAATGACAGTCTTATGAATTTACAAGAGAAGCTGCATTGTCAACTGTAAGAAAGAATCAGCTGTCTGCTTTAAGGCTCTACCAGAAACTACCAGTTACGTTAAAGATAAATCAGCTTGCAGTAACAAAACTTCCCAGGGTATGCTTTTGCTCTGGCAAAGAGAGAGGAAAAAATATCACAGTAATGTTCTGTAATACTTGGGAAAAGGTCTTTTTTAAATTACTCCACTGCGAGCTGTTTTGTCTGTAATCACATCACAAGTGCAGGATGTAGCAATTACAGTAATTCCTTTACTGTCTGATATGGATGAGGCGCCAATAGAATACAATCGAGTCTCTCTGTTCAGTAGTAAGTTTAGGTGTCCCACAAACAGTCTGGTAAAAATAAGGCTATCCACTTCAACACTGGAGAACTAGAACTAGTCGGTTGTGTTGCCATGTAAAGACTTCTAAAGCCTTTATTTGCCTGCGGTCATACTTTGTTTTTACATTTACAGATCTAAGAACTATTCTTCCCCCAGATCCTCACGGGGTATCACGCAGATGACTTCTCAGTTTTCCCAGCCTTTACTCCTAGTAGATACGTCCAGCTGTTCATAAAGAACACAGCTGACCTTCCCAAACAAGACTCCCATTCAGCGTAACCGGCACCCAGCACTCTGCCAACTCCCCAGTGCCAGAAGCTGCAGGTTCTCCTTGCCAGAGAGCTGCCCTGCTGCACAAGGGCTTGAAAGGGACCCAGGTTACTTCACTGACACAACCCCAGCGCTTCTGAGCTGCATTAGCACAAGCCACTGATAGCTGTATCTTTAAGTGGCCTTATTACATCATGGCTTTGAAGCAGTGAAGTTTTGCAGCTGTTCTTTGTTTTCTTTTTGCTCTGCTTACATGGGATCCTTTACCTCTTATTTAAAGCTTAGACTTGCCGCAATAATGCTTGGGCAATATGTCAGGATTAAGTGACAGAACAAGTAAACTTACAATACGTAACTATAGGTCTCAAACACAGAGCTTCTGGAGTTTAACTTAGGCTTTCTTTATGGAAGGGGGATACGGAAGCAAAGAGAGCACAGATTCAGAGATTTAAACTTCTGTTTTCCAACTGACGAATAGCCACTAAGAGATCAGGAGCTAATTATTATCATTTAGGTTCTTCCATAACCTTACAATTTTTTTAATTGAGAAACTATGTTAGATTTTACTTTTTAAAGCATCATATGCTTTCTGTTTCATTACTTATCACGGCATTTAAGAAAACAGGCCTAATACAAATAACTTCAAGAACCAATGAACTGTGGGAAAGAACTCATCACCAACACCAAAACAGGTACCAGTGCTGTAAGCTGATTTCCAGACCCACGGACAGTGTGAACACCATCAGTTCAGGCCCCAGATATGTCATGAGACTTCTTCAAGTATCCACAGTGTGACTTATGGCTGTGTTTGACTGTCCAGTCTTTCCATTTACTTCCTGCCCGACTTCTGCAGTAATCTACAGTAGGATGGTCCCTAAAATATTCCTAATTTAACAAAAGTCTGCTACTTAAATAAGAAGCTACTTCAGAATGTTTTCAGAGAGAAAACCTTCTCAATTAGTACAGTGTTACGTAACTCCTGAACTTGTATGTATTACGAAGAGAAAAAGTGAACCCACAGCAGTGCTTAAAATTAAGAACTTTATACTGGCCGGCTTATTTTGACTCTCAAGCATTTTGCATACAGTCTAAGCTTTGAACACACCTACAGCACTGCATCATCTAAAGGTTCAGATAATTATTATAGTAGTAAAAAGATAATTTTCAGGTAGCAAAGTAAAATAAACTGTGATTTGTTGTATCTGGACAGCAGTAGTACCCAGAGGTTCCCAAGAAAGAAGCTGAGCCTTACAATTTTCCTTCCACTGAACACACACAGATAGATCTCAGAACCGTTGTCAGAGCGCCTCTCTTTTTGTAAGGGAAGGAACAAACAAAACAAAGGAGCAATGTTTTCACATAGAGATAGTTGATTCAGGCCAGAATGAGATGAGAGTTTGACAAAGCTGCACAAGCTTGTGCATGCATAACACCTAATGCTAGGAATGCTGCAGAAATCTGATGACAATTCTATGATGCATTTCTTAGAAACTAAACTGTGCTGTTGAGCAAAAAACAAAATAAATAATACTACTAAGAAACCCGCAAACCCAAGCCTCAAAGCCTGCAGCAGATAAACAGCTACAGCCCTGTTGCTTTGCTCACCTCAGGGTCTTCAAGTGTGATTTCTCTGCCTCAGTGACGAGGGCAGCAGTGTGCAGAGCAACTGCTTGGACAGAATGGCCTCTTCCAAAGTTGTTAAGGCCATGTGCCAGAATGCATCCACAGTGAGCAGCCTAACTCACCAGTACTTCCCCTCATACCACTCTCAGCAGTCATCAGGAGTAACCTTCTCCTCTCACTTTCAGTTCTGTGGCTTCTGTGGCTTCTAAAAGCAAAGCAGGAGTTTAGGGCATTTCCACTCACTCCAATAGTACCATTCTGATGCACTTAACATACTCTCTATTTAAAATTCAGTCACATTCATGTACCAAATTTTACGTAAGTAAAACAATTTGTACTTTAAAAGACTACTATTGTTAAAGGGTGAAGCTTAATCTAGATATTACCTTGGCTTTAAGTGCAGCATGAATGTATATGAATGTGTTAAGCCATCACTTCCAACAAGTAAAAACAGGATTTGTCCCAGAATCTTTTCCCACAACTGCTTTCCCCTCCTCCTTTCTTCCCTCATGTATGCCAGGTACACAAGCTGTGTAATACTGACTGAAGATATAACCATAATTATGAATAATTCAGTGAAGTGTTAGTGATTAACTATTTATTACCATAAAAAAAATGCAGCATTATTATGCCAAAACTACTATTTGAAGGAGTAGGAAGGTTGGGAAAGGAGAGGACTGAACTGTATGAAAGCAGCATGCGTTCTGACTCTTTTTTAATGACTATTTCTTTACAGCAAGACAGTAACATTTGCATAGCTTAAAGATGCAAGATTATCAAAGCTAAGTAGAAGTTGTCTATTCTACTGCATTCATCTTCTGACCGTTCTTCTGCGTGCTCTGCAAACAAGGGAGAAATAAAAGGGAAAAGAAGTCAGGGTATAACTCAGGAGTCTTTAGAAAACCACAAGGGCTGTGGAGAAGCAGGCTGGTATTTTGTGAACTTTAAAGAATGACATTTTCCACTGGAGTCGGTGCAGGAAGAATGGGAGATGGTTTCAAAATATTTGTCAAGAACGTTCTGGGTGGGTAGCAGAAGAACAATATAATTGCAATTAGCGATCGTGTTTCTAAGAACACACCAAGCACACTCAAGGAGTTTCAAAAGCATTTTTGAACTATTCTGATAAAGAGAATAAAACGAGCCGCAGAAGAGGCTGGATTTTATCTTAAATCAGATGCATTTTTACCAAGGTTAATGTCTAATATTCTGTAATTTTCTCAGGCACGTTAAGCTAACAACATGGTACAAGGTATGATAAAATATATAACTTATGTTTCTGACCTTACTAAATAACATTGATTACGGCTTTTTAACAGCGAAGAGATTTAATCCGTCTGCCAAGCTTGTGAAGGTTCCTACGTAACTAACCCTTTCACAGCCACACAAGGGCTGAATTATTTTAGCCATTCACGGAAATAGAGACATTAAAAACCACGCAGAATACATATGATCATCTGACCTAATCCCTAGATCCTTCAGGGTAATTTTGCTATCGAAACACTACTGGTAACAACAACAAAAAAAGCAGTGGTATTTCAAGCTTTTGCAGTACTTAACAATAGAGCTTTCAGAATGCAGTCATTTTCCTTGTTCAGATGGAAAGAACACACCTGCTTTGTGTAAAGGGAAAAAAAGATCATGTTTAAAAAATGACTCCCGAAACTGTTTCAACTTCCTGGATATTCAAAGCAACAGTATTTGTTTATAAACTTATGCTTCAACTAATATTGCTGAAAAAACAAGTACAGTTCATAGAATCATAGAATGGCCTGGGTTGAAAAGGACCACAATGATCATCGAGTTTCAACCCCCCTGCTATGTGCAGGGTCACCAACCAGCAGACCAGGCTGCCCAGAGCCACATCCAGCCTGGCCTTGAATGCCTCCAGGGATGGGGCATCCACAGCCTCCTTGGGCAACCTGTTCCAGTGCGTCACCACCCTCTAGATGAGGTTCCAGATTTCATTCTATTTTCTGTTTCCCCCTTCCTTCTGAAATGCCCGGCTTTCATGGAGCAGGAGAGATAAAAGCAACTTATTGATATTAGAGAGAAACAAGGAACACAGCTTCTTGTTTGGAATTATTATTTTTTTTTTTTTTTTTGCAACTCACCAGGGAAGAAAGAAGAGACAGCTGCATCTCAAGTAGTTAAAGATCAATCTCTTCAAAAAACACCTATCAACAATTAACACACTTCATCTGCTATAGACTTAGATTACAAACACTGCTTTTAAAATTTGCTAAAAGCTTGCTTGAAGTTATGATACACCTTACAGGCAACCAACTTTCTCCCAAACCCCCCTTCTCAAGAGGAAAGTATCTGACTCCTGATGCAAAGGCTTTATCTGTTCATGCCTAACAGGTGGGCTCTACTTAGCATCCTTAAACTGTATGTTGTAATGAGGCATGAACACACAGGCTAACAGCATTTTTAATAGTCAGAAGTCAATGATTTAACCTAGCCTCTGATCCGATTATTCTTTTGGTTATACAACCCCCAGCAAGAGTTATTCATACTTTCCACTGACTGCAACAGCAGCTGCCTCACTATCACTCTGGAGCCTCAGGAAAATTCAAGCCCTTAATCACTATTTCCATTAGCCAACAGATCTTTGCTATCAGCTTGAAGCAACACAGCCAAAGTGCCAAGAAGTGTACCTACAGGAAACTGATTAAATAAATAAATAAATCTATCCTGCAAAGACGCTTCCGCATCTATCAGCAACTGGAAAAGTACCAGGAATGGGCTCCCATTAATTCCCTTTAGCTTGCATACGCCATACAGAGAAGTTTTCTGCACAATACTTTACAAGTATGCATCTCCTGCTTGACAGGAGAAAACATCTCATTTAATAAGATCACAATCTTCAGGACATACGTATTCTAATTCTTACCAAATCTTTATCCCTTTGCCCATTACTTAATTACACCCTCCTTCCCAAACTGGGCAAACCAGTCTAGTCTACTACATACATACTCCCACTATTAGATGTAAAGAAGTCTCAGCTTTCCAGGGTAATGGATAACTTACTATTGCTTCTTCCTAGCAAGATTACCAGCACTGAACAACTTACTAATTATCTCCCACCTCTGAGAGGGTATAGCATCTACAACTGTTGGGTTGTCGTCCTTTTCTCGTTTTCATAGAAGCACAGAATGGTTTGGGTTGGGAGGGACCTAAAAGATCAGGCAGTTCCAACCCCCCTCCCATAGGCAGGGACACTTCCCACCAGACCGGGCTACTCAAAGCCCCATCCAGCCTGGCCTTCAATACTTCCATGGATGGGGCTGTAACTTCACTAGTAATCTCACTGACAATGTGTTTTATCTAACTACTGGATTATAACTGGCTTTTTCACTTACAAAGTTCAGAAATAGGATAAACCCAATTACTTACAATACAGCTTGAGTTTACTGGCAGTTCACTAGCTCTGTTACGTTAGCTTCCTATCTCCACAGAGGAAGGAAACAGTACAAAAGGAAAAGAAAATGTTCCCCACACCTTTCAGCTGATCTTTATTTGGAAAGCATTCTGACTTTCAGAAGTACTTTCCATCCAGACAAACCTTTGTTTTGAAAGCAAGCCCAAACCTTCACAGAAACTTCCAGAATGGCATTCCATCAGCAAAAGAAAATGAAGTTATTGTTTGACACGCCTATAGAGCATCTAAAACTGTATTTCTTGGCAAAGCTTGACTCTGTTCTAAGGATACCAAGATTATCATTACTGTGATGCATACACAAATCTAATGATCAAACAGTACTTATCTTGCCATTATCTTCACTCCAAGTACAATCCAGCATAACTATCTGCAGCTAAAAAACAGGACATTAAGCTTTTACTGCATCCTCTACGTATTCCTCAGGACAGCCCTTCCCAGCATCTCAGTAGGGCAACATCTTAACATGGCTTTCAGGACAGAAGTGTCAAAAGCGTGTTAATCTTCTCCTTGCCAGTCTTCTGTCAAATGGCTCAAAAGTTTACCCACTCAAAAACATCCTTCAGTCAGCCTAAATACAAACAAGAAGTAATCATAGTACTTTCCGAACTCTCTTATTCCACTCTCTTAAACTGGTCACAATTATCTCTCTGAAAAATACATGACCTCACGTCTTATAGGGACTTTCATACTTGTGTTATATCTTTTGTACTTCACAAACAACAAGCGACTAAAACCCAGCTCATGAGGCTTGCAACCTACTCTTAGTACAGTAGCTGAAAACACGTTTTCCTTCCAGGAAGTCAGCCAACATCAAAATAACTCCAAAAAAGAAAACCTCAAAAGAGGAAAAACAATTATCAGTGTCAGATCCAATTATTTGCTTCTGAGCTATCTGAAAATCCGCAACGAAGTGAAAGAAGTTTATCTTAGACAAAGTTACTTTTTTTTTTTTTTATAAATGAAATCCAGTGATAAAAGCTCTGCTTTTGTGTCGTATCAGTAGTAGTGACTCACAGAGTTAAAGTAAGAAGCCCCTCTAGTTATCTCTGGCAGTAACACAAGCTTGTAGGTAGAGAAATCATAGAATCGCTAAGGTTGGAAAAGACCCACAGGATCATCCAGTCCAACCATTCACCCTTCACCAATGGTTCTCACTAACCTATGTCCCTCAACACAACATCCAAATGCTCTTTGAACACCACCAGGCTCGGTGACTCCACCACCTCTCTGGGCAGCCCATTCCAGTGCCTGACCACCCTTTCAGAGAAGTAGTAAAGGAGTTCAGAGATGAGTAAAGGAGAAAGGAGTTTTATAGGCAGGTAAACAGACTTCTCCCAACTAATTCTAGCAATAGCAAGTCAAAAACTTGGAGGATCAAGTTATAGCCTAATCACTGTGCTTGATGGCTACTACTCATGAATCAGTTCCACCCCTTTCTTAATACTAGGCTCCTGGCATCTAACATTCTAGGGCAATGAGATCAATGGTTTAATTACGCATCACACACACGAAATAATTGTATTTGAGACCTCATTTCCCACTTCAGGTTCACTAAAGACAGCTGGATATTTCAGCTTCACTAATTTATTTCCAGTGTATGTTCTATGCCGGAAATTTTCCACGTGGTGGCTCACTCCCACACCTCCCCTCTCCCATGGGAATGAAAAGGCTTTGCTCTTTACATTCTGTAGAATGCGATGGAGTCTCTTTTTTTTCCCCCCCTTTAAGTCTGCCAATCCTTCATAAATACCAGGTTGCAATAATTAATACTGCATGAATGATCTCTTCAAACTTAAAAATGCAGTTTCCATTAGGAGGTGCAAGCAGGTTCTGGCTATCTGAATGGAAAAACCCGTAACTAATTGTAAAGCCATTCCTAGTTGCTTTGAGGCCAGATGTGTCTATAAAGCTCCTGTCACAAGGAAAGCAAAGTCCTTATGTTACTGCACCCATTTATGAGGTACTACTATAATCTGTTGTATCAAGTCGGGGGGGGGGAGGGGGGAGGGGAAGGTGCACAAACAAACCACAAGCTGCACATCATGCTTTTGAGACTATTCTACCTAGTTCAAGTCTATATATGAGGTCTATACACTATAAGTCGGCACACTATAAATAGTCTAATAACTATACTAATAGTTACTAACTAATAGTCTATACACTATAAACGGGGCTTCTGAAATCTCTTATTTCTATAAGTAGTCTGTGGAAAATATTAACAAGCTTCAGAAACTGTTCTTTTATATTCAGTCTTACCTGCTACACCCATGTCAAACAGCTTGTGGATTATTCATCAGAAGAGGCAATAACAGGACAAAAACCTGAGAAGCTTCTCCATGCAAAGCTTCAAGTACAGAAAGGATTTACATTATATTTTCACATCCATTAAATAACATTAATTTAGGCTTTGTTTCAGTATCTCATGTACTATACACAAACATTGTTTACCTTTTCAAAGTACTTTACTGACTTATTTTCTAGTTTATTCTACCACTCATTTATGACCAGAAAGCCTTATAGTGAAGAACAACATTACTAAAAATATATACATTTATAAATATTTTCCACTGAAATGTGACCAACTGAACAATCATCTTCAGTACAAACTGCTGGAGAACCAAGCTGGAGGCCTAGCTTTTCCTATGATTGTTGTCAGAAAGAGCATATTTATCATTTTAAACCTGTTCTGCAGAGGAGAGTTTAGTTGTTACTGATTAACATAAGCATTATTGCTTATACCAGCAAATATTAAAGCTTCCTGAGAGGTAATTGGGATGAGTTTAAAGTTATCAACCTAATATTCTGTAGTTATTTTTACACTTTCCTTTTACATGGATATATTTCTGGAGAACAGACCTTAATTTGATCCTAAAATACATCAATAACGAAGAACGTAAGGAAACGTACTCTACAGCATTGCTATGTATTCTAAACTTACTGGTGTGATCAGTGCACAGTGATTTAAACCAGAGGAAGCTCTTCAAAGCTTCCATTTGATTCTATAGAAAAACTAAAGTTTAAGTTCCTTTGTTCTTTAACATTTGCAGCACCTATGCTATTAATGACTATTATAGAATACTTATTTTTTACTTTGTGCAAAGTGATTTTAAGCCACCCAAAAACCATCTTGTGCAGCATTGCTGAAAAACTTCCCATTTATAGCCAAATACACTAAATCTGAATGGCACTTGCTCTTATTTTCACCCTACAGATATGGCTTTCCTTAAAATATTACATAAGCGATGTACTTCCATTTTATTTCTACCTATGGAGGGACTTGCACTGCTGCTTGAGGAATAGGATGGATGGCTGCTGCACTTCAAGGACTTCACTAGTACCAGGGCATCAGATGCAGAAATAAGTATTTTACTCTAGTAAAAGTATTTACACCCTGACCCAGGTGACCTACAAAGCGCCTAAGTGTGATATAAACCTCATTTGCTCCAAATACCTCCTCTCAACAAGATCAAGACACTGCAAGCTGCAGCGTGAGGTTTCTTTGTTAATGGCTTACTTATTTCAATCAAAGTTTCAAACAGTACTCATGCATGATGCACTCTGAAACGCCTTGAGGACAACAAAGTAAACTCAGACTGTAGAAATGAAAGTAATCCCCCTTCCCCTTGTGAAATCACAATCTCTACTATTTCATGGCATTATCTGTACTCTCACAAGGATAACTAAATGTAGGTAATATTTAAAGGAAGCCATCTGAATTGCTGTTCAGTGGTTCAAAATTCAAGTATATGAATAAAAATCTTCATGCTGTACAGCCTCTTCAGCCCCTTCTACTCCAACTGAAGAAAGAGTATCTAGCTCAAAAGATGATTTCTCCACGTCATCTTTGTGATGGGAACCAAAGCAGAATCCCACACGGGCACTGAGAAGAGCAAGTAGAAAATCCTCTCTGCGCTCACAAGGCCAAAAAAAGTTACTCAGGTGAGAAGACTGAGGACATCATCCTTAAACTAAACAGTCATCTCGTGATGACTATCACCAAGATTTCCATATAAACTGTATACATGATACAAAAGGCTCACATTATTCATACACCAGCTTATAAGACAAGGTTTTTCCAAAGATTCTCAGGTGATTAGATATCCCAATGACTCTCAGGAGTTCTGCTTGTGCACTTAGCAGACTGGATGCATCCCAGGAGTCATAAAACTGCATTAGTATGGTATTACACTCTACAGTAACATCAAAGATTATCACGTCAGCCAAAGCACTGCATTTATATGGGCTCCAGACTTCAAGTCACTCAGAAGTCTACCTTAAATTGTTAATAGCTGTAGAATAAACTTCTATCATCTGGAAGTAGAGCAGCTAAATACTTCTGGATCTTCCGGGATGAAAGTTCTTGTGGTAAAACTGAAGATTTTTTTAATCACAGAATCATTAAGGTTGGAGAAGACCTCTGCGATCACCCAGGCCAACCATCAGCCCACCCCCACCATGCCCACGGCCCTCAGTGCCACATCCACACGGCTCTTCAACACCTCCAGGGACGGTGACTGCACCACCTCCCTGGGCAGCCTGTGCCACTGCCTCACTGCTCTGGCTGAGAATAAACGGTTCCTAACATTGAACCTGACTCATGTTTAGTTATTTTATTGTTCAGTGTAAAAACAGGCCACTAGGATATGAGTTTTAACAATCTTAAGCCGGTGCATTTTTGCAAAGAATAGAAAGAATTATAAACATTGTTGCAAAGATTATTTGAGGGAAAAGAACACTGTCAGAGAAAGAATGAAAGTCTTCAAAGCACACAGAAAAGTATGGATTCCATACAATTTTCATTAAGGGAACATTTCAACCAAAGCAGTCCTTTGGTCACAAAAGTGTAAGCACATAAAAAACACCTTCCTGAAATTTACTTTTATTTCTTTTTTTACTGTAACATAAGAGGTTTAACACACTAAGCAAAAGGATTAACAGGCATGCGACTGTAACAGGAAGAGATTACCAGAAAACCCAAGTACTGTTTTGTAAGGAAGGTTTTGTAAGTATTCCTGAGCTATTTGACTAAGTTCCTGTAAAGCAGAAGTAATTCTAAGCATTTAATACAAAATACATTCAGCATCTCATGATTATTTCAGCAGGCTGAAAGTCAATTAAAAGTTTCCAGAAGCATGGCTCATTTAACAATGAGTTTATTTTCAGATCAATTCACAAACAAGTTTTTTCCATATTAAAACTATACGAAGCTGAAGGAAGACTAGAATTGTAAAGCTATGATAATCATTAACAGGATGCGGTTTATCTGCCTTCAGTGCTTTTCCTCTTGGTTCTACTACTGCAGAGAATTCTGTTCATTTTGAAGACCTTCATTTCAAGAACTATTATGATCTTTTATAATAATAATAATAATCATCATCATCATCTCAGACACTGTTTCACAGCCCAGCTTATGCATGCTTGCCATTGGAGGTTACGTGAGGACACATTCCTTGTAATGGTTGTAGGAGAGCGGCTCACTCCTACTAATACACTTAGAAGTGATCAAGCTAAGGTCCTTTCAAAGTTCAACTTTCAGTGATGTTTTTTCTAGCAAGTTGTGGAGAAACACCTACTATTGCAATATAACCACCTATGAATGCAAGTTTCCCATTAAGGGAAATCTACTATATTTGTTAGTTTGCAGTAATGTGAAAGATTTAGTAGATTAAGGCAATTATAGATACCTTAAAGTAACGCAAGGAATTCAACCCATTCTAAGGAAAATAGCTGCAAGGAAAACTTTCCAGTTTCTTAGCACCCCTCCCCCCAAAAGAAACAAAAAACCCATCAACTCAACAAGAAGCAGCAAAAAGCACAACCCAGAGTAGTTTATCAGTAGCCCCAAGCTGAGTTCTTTTTCTAGGTACTCTTTACATTTCCCTCCTTCCTCAGGAGTTAAATGAGTGATACTCATCTACAGTTCAGCTAAAATAGAAAGCCACCCAGGTAACCTACTTAGCAAGAGAGTGCCTGGATATAAATGAAGTTATTTAGCCCCCCTTGTGGCTGCGCTCTGAAGTTTAAAATCATCACTGAAGTATGCCACATCCCTCCAGGATTACAAGATACAAGCAAGCCTATTACCTCCCACACTTGCCATTTGACAGTAGAAGTTCTATTTAAAACACAGAGTGTCCTCTACTGACATACACACAAAAAAGATTAAAAAAAACGAATACCAGATAAGGAAAATGGAAGTGGGCAAAAACATAATTGCTGGCTCTGGTAATTAGCTACCGACTTTTGCTGTTGTTTAAATGAGCACACAGATACAGTTAAACCAAACTCATTTGCACGTTGTATGAATAAATGGTGCTTTAAGAAAGAAGAAATTCTCAAGCATAAAGCCAACATGAGAATTACCGAACAGCTTGGGGGAAAGTAGAAGACGTATCAGAACACCAGCATTTTCTCAAAGCAATCAGCTAACCTGAAGATCAGATAACGGCTTTGTACCAGAGGTCATTTCACTTCTGTGAAAGCAAAGATAAAAGTATGAAGTCTACAGGAATTTCTTCAACTGTACTTTGGAAGAAGCTTGAGAGTATCGCAGCATTCTCTGAAAGATACTGGAAATGACACTGTAAGAAGCATCCATGGGGGATTTAAATTGCTAAAATTCTTATGAGAATACAGGAAAGAAATTGTCATTTACTAGTATTGTTAACTCACTTGATAAGTCACCATACAGGGGATGCTCTGAAAGTACTGCCTCCTATCTTATTATGTCGGCCTGCGACATCAGAGGCAGATGGTAGTGGTGTGGTAGTAGAGGTTGGAGCTTCCCGCCCATATTCCATTACACGTTGTTGCCATGAGACTGATGGCAGCAGAGGGGCAGTTTGACACAATGGTGTCTGACATGGAAGCGTGTATGGAGCAAAGCTGTGTCACTGAATTCCTCCGTATGGAAAAAATGGCACCCACTGACATTCGCTGATGTTTGCTGAACATTTATGGAGACCAAACAGCGGATGTGAGTGCAGCGAGGGGTGGGTGGTGCATTTTAGTAGCAGTGACAGTGACGTGAAATGAAGCATTTCCAATGTATTCTATAAACAAACCACTGATTTCAAAGAACCTACTCTGAGCAGCCTCATTTTTTAACATCTCTACCCATGTGATTTGGTGGCAACAGTAATCTAAAGAAAGGCTGTAGCTACATGCCAACCTAACCCTCGGTACTTTCACACAAGCACAAGTCACTGTTTGGAAATGGGAGGGCGAAATGGAAATAGATGTTGCCAGCCATCCCTTAGCTGCCCTATCTCACCTTTGATTGGATCAACCCTCTTCAAATAGGGCAATCCAGGATTATTAAGTGGCCTACCAGAGCGGAAAGAGAAATCCACAACTATGTAGCCAAGGTATTTTAAGACTGTTACATACACGCAATTTTCTACCTTTTCCAGAATAGATGAAAACACATTACACAAACAAAAATCATACATATTTATAAAAACACTATGCCTTGTGATGTTATATTTTACAATACCTTTACTTGTTCCTTTAGCACAAAGACAAAATTAAATGCTCTTACTGAATTTGCAAAGACTTGCAAGTTTAAGCTATTGTACCAAAAAAAAAAAAAAAAGG
>PPHD01000166.1:2714-58245 GCA_002909625.1 Bambusicola thoracicus | reverse complement strand
GGGGGGGGGGGGGGGGATTCTCTTCAACTTAACTCCTTAAAGCACAGTCTTTCAAGTTATCACAATATAATCATTTCCAAACACTAAGTCATCACTCTAGACCAAAATACCTTCATTTCCCAGATACCAGTATCAGTAACTGCTAATGGAGAATGGGATGGAATTCATGAGGGGGCCCTCCATCTCTTTCCCATCTCAGTATAACCTGATTCTTTCCACAACACCCACCAGCACTATGCTGCATCCACCGTTCACCAACTCAAACAGAGATGCAGCCTCAGTGCCTCCTCCCGCCTCCTCTCTTTGCAAGTGACAGGTGGTCAACAGAACATGATAAAAACATACCCAGTCCATTATTAACCTACTGTTCTCCTACACAGCAGTGGTCTGTTTTCTGCCACCTCTGTATTAACTGGGGCTAAGTTATGCATTTCAATGGCTGAGGTTCAGCTAGTCAAAAAGTAAGCTATTCTTTAGTCTACTGGAAGACTGCACACCTACCAAATGCCAAAAAATCTTTCCTGAAGTTTTATAAGTAAGAGTGTTCCTCCCTGTTGGACACAAATATCATTTTTATTCGGGTTCAAAATAATTCTTGCATTTTCTGTCTTTGGAATTTAATTGGAAGAGCAACAGTGGTGACGAAGTAACCATCCATACAGGCATCCATAGGTAAGATCAGTTTACATCAAGATGATCAGTCTCCAATTAATTTGCCATCATTTTAATTAATCTGCACTCCTTCCTGCTACAACTCTTGGTATGAAAAAAAGTAGAAAGCACTGAAAACCGATTGCAATTTCAAAGACACACAAGGCTTTGCTCTGATCTAAATTAAGAGTATCACGAGACCAAGAATCCTTGAAACCAAAACAGATGGAAAAAACATTTCAGTATGTAAATACCTCCTGGTCTGGCTTGCAACTATGCATCTGTGTTGTCATGTATCTAACCATTTTCAAGCCATTCATTTTAAGGCTACAGAATCCATCCAAGAAAATACTATTACTACCTGCAGCTGAAGATACTACGTAGGACTATTATGGATATTTTCCTAGGCACGTTTGGAGTCAACTTATTTTAAGTAGGATAAATCCCTACAAGAGAGCCATTCCCATCACACCGGGAGGTGCCCAAAGTGACACAGAAAAATCAGGTTAGCACTGGAGATTACATAACTTGGAAAAGTAACAGTGGTGATGGAGCTACATCGTATTCCACTTCCCGGATCCTTTTCAATATGAAACTTGGTAGGGTCGAGATACTGAGCTACTGCTCTAACAGCTCTAAGCTGCCTTTCACCAAGAGATTGACAACTATATTAATGGCATTTTAAGAATCAGGAAAAGCGTGCACTGGTTTTTCAAGCACATTTCAGTTCATTTCTGTCTACTCAAAAAGTAAACGTTCCCTGAAGTATCAGAGGTGCTAGAAAGTAAGATCTCAATAGCAAAATGAACCATGAGAGAAACCTACAGCAAGGCGGACTTCACTCATTCTTTAACCCCGGACAGCGATGAGACAAGTAAAAGAAGAATGAAAAACGAAGCTCGGCTTGAATTGGTCTTACGTCAAGAAAATGCAGATGAGAAGCAAATCTGAAACAGTTACATCCATTTATTACACTGAGAGCTGCGTTAGACTTCAGGCAAACGAGTTTATACCGTTCCTCCGACAGCTGCCGCCACCCAGCTCTGGAGCAACGGTTTGTCATTCCGTTCGCATCCTGCCCCTCTTGGCAGGAAAGCTCCCCCCAGCCCCCTGCCCACCACCCGCTCCCCGAGCCGCGGCCACAGCAGTGACGGTGCCCGTGCCTCCCCCTCCCGCCCCGCCGCCGGCCCGCCCGTCCCCGCCCGCACAGCCCGAGGCGGCGGCCGCGACGCGGGGCGGGGGCGGGAGCGGGAGCGGGCCGGGACGGGCCGAGCGGCGGCTCCTCGCCGGCAGAGGGAGCCGGCCCAGCGCCGCCCGCCTCGCCGCTCTCACCCGGCACTGGCCGTCCTGGAAGACGCGCGGGTCCAGGTTGCAGGCGATGGTGGCGGTGGGCAGATCCTGCAGCACCACCGCCTCCATCTCGCCACCGGCGAAGCTCCAGTCCGGTTCGGCCTCGGGCGGCGGCAGCGCCTCCGTCTCCTCTTCCTCCTCCCTCGCTTCCCCGAGCGGCGGCTCCTCCCGGCCTGTCGGGCCCCTCCCGCCGCCGCCGCCGCTCTCCATGGCCGGGGGCGAGCGGAGCCCCCGCGGGGCGGGGCCCGGAGGCGGCTGAGGCGACCTCGAGCGCCTCGCGCCGGCAGCCGTTACCCCTCGCTCCCCCCCACCTTCGCGTTTCTTAACCCCTGCGCGTGTTTAACCGTCTCCTTCCTGCTCCCCGCGCGCACGGCACACGGCGCCGCCTGAGCCAATAGGACGCGGCGCCGCAGCAACAGGTGGCCTGCACAAGCCGGGCGCCGCTGCCGCCATCTTGAGTGAGGGCAGGGGGCGCGCCTCACCCGCCCAGCCGTGTGTGTGAGGGACTCTGCGTGCCCTGGGGCGTGGGGCAGCTGCACGCACAGGGGTGGGTGGTCAGCGCCTAGGGGTGGCGCGGAGCATCGTGTCAGCGCCCAGCGTTACAATCACAGAATCATTAAGATTGAGAAAGACCACTAAATTCACCTAGTCACACCGTCAGCCCACCCTCACCACGCCCACTGCCCACGTCCCTCAGTGTCACAGCCACACGGCTCTTGAACGCCTACAGGAACGGTGACTCCACCACCTCCCCGGGCAGCCTGTGCCACTGCCTCACCGCTCTTTCCTAGAACATAATCTTCCTAACATCCAGCATGACCCTCCCCTGGTTCAACTTGAGGTCATTCCCTCTCGCTGCTTGTTACCTGAGACAAGAGACTGACCCCCACCTCACCACAACCTCCTGTCAGGTGGTTGTAGAGAGAAATGATATCTCCCTGAGCATCCTCCGGACTGAACAACCCCAGTTCCCTCATCTGTTCCCCATCAGACTTGTGCTCCAGACCCCTCACAGTTTTGCTGCCCTTCTCTGGACACACTCCACAGCCTCAACCTCTTTCTTGTAATGAGGGGCCCAAAACTGAACACAGTACTTAAATCCATAGGCCAGGGGTAATTGCAAGCACCCCAGGGCAAAGCTGACTTGGTGTAGAGGGCAGGGAGTATTATCCAACAAACGTGGATAAAAGAACTCCTATTCAAACACTTGTCAGTCAGCCAAAAGTCACCACTGTGTGCCTCATATTTCTCTCACCTGCCTGAAGGACAAGATGACTGGCCCTTGGCGTGCTGCAAACTGTTCCCAGAACAGGCAGAAGAAAGGAAGCTGAGAGAGGAAAAGAGAAAGCCGTAGCAATATTTGGAGAGTTGAGTGGTGTCTGTGTCCTTTCCTCCTTACTTTGAACCTGCAGGAGGAATTTACTTAAAACCATTCTCTTCTTCCTGGTCCCAGAAATCTCTAAAAGACAACTGCACCTTTCCTGTCATATTCCTACACAGAGGAAGAGTTTACCTCATGCTGAGCTGCTTTCTCCAACATAGCTGACCTAGACAAGTGCTTTTCTTACACACACACACACACACATATATATAAATCTATATATAGGCAGAACAGTATTTTGGTGAAGGAAAGAACATCAGAAAAAAACTATCAACTTTGCTAGTTGGGTATTTTGTGCCGCCTACTGATTTGCACTGTGCAAGGTTTACAGCAGAGACAATGGCACTACTTGAAATATCACAGTTATCCATCTTCTATCTTTACTTACCACTGCTGGGCTTTTTTTTTCCCCAACACATCAAAGAATTTACACTGCTGAATTACTGGTCTCGGTTAATTCTAATGACATCTTGCAGGATACAAGGCAAAAAATGTTTGTTTGTCTTCTTTCAGACATGTGATCTAATCTTTGGGCAGTCCTGTGTGGAGCACAGAGTCAGACTTGATACTTATGGGTCCCTTCCAAATGGGGTATTCTATGATTCTGTGATTCTCTGTCCTCTTTATTACCAATTGTTTTAAGTCTTTGTATTCTGTCTGCCTTGAACCATTTGAGTCTTCCTCAGAGCTCTCATCAGAGATAAACTATATATTCATGACTGCTGTAAGTGATGTGTATATTCTCATATTGGTTTTTATGATAAAATCAGACAAATGGTATCTTACAAAAAGAAAAAAAAAGTACATATATGAACTTGCCGAAACTTTTTAGTGCTACATTTTTTCAACATCTAGAGAAGCTAATGCCATTTCAGTCTTATTCTTTGCTCTCACATTTGCTTCCTGATTTGAGTGGTGACACTTGCCAATTTGAGGAGAAGCTGTCTAGATTCTCTACATCAAGAATCCTGCTCCTCTACAGAAACCTCACCAGAGGAACCTGGATGGAAATCTGTTGTTACTCTTATTTAAAAACTTCCAGAGAAAAAGCAAAACATGGCAGCAACAAATTCCTATGATTGCTGTCTACCAACTTACTATTATAAAAGCCCTTGAAAAACATTAATCTGGCCTCTACAAGTACAATGGCACAATCCTCCTCCACTTGGTCATGGTAACCAGGTGTCAGATAAATGGATGAAACTAAGTTCTTAATGCTGTTTGTATCATAACATTACATAAAGCTCCAGTGAGATCAGTATCATATTATACTGAGCATTGTAGGACTTCACGTCAAGAGACCTATCTGCCCAATAGCTGTAAAGTTCAGACAATGCAGAGAAAGAAAGCATTACTGACATTCTAGAAATACAGTGAACAATACCAATATGAAATGAACACTATCACCACTACCACTCCCTGCTTTATTTAGTCATGGACTTCAGAAGAAAAATTAAGCCGGAATCTCCCTAATCTAAAGGTTTAAGGCCCGATTCCTCCTTTTTGTTATGTATGAATGGAATGGAATGCAATCTATGCTTTTGCCTGGAAGAGAACAACATCACCACAATGCTCAGCCTTGAGAATGGAATGTGTATTTAATGTGAGTGAGAGTAATTGATGGCAATGATTTCTCTGAACTCAGAAAAAAAAAAAAAGGGGGGGATCATGGAATAAATCATTAAATGCATGCCCACTGCCGTTCAAATGTTTTAAACAACGCACACTACCATCTAGTGGTAGAAAGAAAGGAAGAAAGCATCTCAAAAGGGGTACTTTACGGTTACACATATCTGCACATAGAAATGATCACTTCTCAAGTGAAAAGCAGTTATCTAACCAATAAATGAAAAGAAAAATACAAGACTATATATAACTTCATTACAATAAAATGGAATATAGCTGTAGAAAGATCTTGTGTCCCCAGGGGTGACTTTGCTTCCTGGACACTCATGTAAACCTCAAGTTTACTTAATACTCTTCAAAATGGATTTTCAGTGCACCTACTTAGTGGCTGCACACAAGCAGGCATGGTTAGCAGTTAAAACACATGGCACTGATGTCAGTGACAGCACTTCAGAAGGCTTAGTTTTATTTTTCCTGCAGAGAAGCCCATTCGCTCGATGATGCTGTAGTCATTCATTCACTGTATATGCATATCTAATACATGCATGTGCAATCAAGGTTATTTTTTGATATCAATAATGCAGTTTTATTTTCATTAATATGATAATTTGCACCACAAGTACAAAAGCCCATATCCTCAGTTACATGCTTACATTCACACTTGTGCTGTTATTTGCTTGTATTTGTAAGAGAAAATCTTGGCTTTTTAAGCATTATCCAGATAACCACATAGACTTAGAATAATGAACATCCAATCTGCTTATAGACTTCAAAGCTCAAATAAAGCCAATCATCTATTTGAATCTAAAATATAGTCGAAAGAACCTGATCCATATTCATGCTTTCCCCACAATCAAGTATGACACACCAGTGTATGGTATGCTATTTTAGATATCAGTCTCCCTTGTTGGATCATATGAACTTCATAAAAGCCCAGTGGTCCAACAACACTGACTTGTGAGGATCTTCTTTATTACCAATGCCAGAGGAAGAAATATTCAAACACTCATACCTTAAGCATGCCAGTCACTCTTCTGTCAGTTTGCTCCAAATCCAGTTATTTTGCCAGAAGGAAAAAGCCCATTACTGCTTTCTCCCCAAATCAAGGAAATCCAAGCTGTTTAAAGAGTTTTGCCTCTGTTATTTCCTACAACCATCTTGGAGTCCACCTTCTTTAGGAGATTTCTATAGAATCCACCCCAGTGAAGACTTCAGTTTACCTCTTTCAAGTGTTTTTTATCTGCTGAGCAGCCCCTCTTAGTTACTTTATCACAGATAGACATGTTCCCCTTAAAACAGCCTCCCACAGACAGAGTGAGGTCTGAGTCTCATTAAATCAAACCAGATCTCTTAAAGTGAACATATAAAGCATACAAAACATCATTGCTTTTTACTTTAAATTCAGCTTGAGCAAACCACACGCCCCAAAGAGAAAGTAGGTGTAAAGAAAATCCCTCGTCTTATAAAACAATTTGTTCTGATATTAAATGCTGTTAGAGATATGTTTAATTTCTAGCTTAACTTTGCCTGATTCTCTCTCACATCCATTTGTTGTTGTGATGTTTTTCTTTGCTGTTATCAAAAACTCTCCCAGTACTTGTGTTTTATATTAGAGTCCCTCCTCACTATTCTTCTTGCTCAGGTAAGCAGATCCAGTCCTGCAAATCCATCAGGTTATAGCACATTTTCCTCTAGGAGCGGTTGAAAGTAGTCTCACCCTTGACGCATACTTTTTCCTCAGCATGTTTTCTTTCCTTCCCTTGACTTGCTTCAGGCACCCGGGCATCCCCTTCTCTGTGCACCATCATCCCCAGAGCTCTGGTTGCTGTTGCTGCTGCTTGCCAAGGTCCTGCTGACACCATACAGTACCGTGTCCACTTGACTTGTGTGCTGGTTGCCTGCAGCTCAACTCCTGGGCACCGCAGCCATTACAGCCTCAGTAACCAGGTGCTCTGAACATGCATATTCCACTTAGGTACCCTTCCCCAGGCCTTTCCAGGGCAATGTTGCAACACCACTAGACAGGGTCTGATTTATTGTTGACTGAGAAAAATTGCTTTAGACCACTTTACTAATTGTTTTTTGGTCTTTGTAGCCAACAGTATAGAAAGAATTGCTGTGGCCTGGATCATATCAGCCATCAATGTGAGTTATTTCCAGCTGTACTGACTGAATATCTCACGACTCCGGCTGTCATAGCAAAACGTCTGTAACACACAACTTAGTGAGCCATTTCTGATAGCCATTGAGTTCACTGCATTCACCAGAAGATTTTAAGCACCAAGGGAGGTAACAACACACTACCTGTTGTTACTTTACCTTTTGCAGCCTCGTTGTCTTTGTCTTGAAACCACAGTGATGAGGAGAAGTGAGCAAGGAGGCCATAGCCTCCTTGTTCCATGTTGCATAATATTTGTGTGGAAGGCCCTGAAGGAGAGACAGAATTATCTGGAGTGTTTTTCAGAACTGATGGTATTTGGAAGAGTAGGAAATGTCCCGGGGCAGAGAAGTAACATACAAATAAAAGGCTGTTAAATAATAAATAGTTGCAGTGAAGCTGAGGTGTCTTTACCTTGATGTTTGTGGGAGGCAAAGAATAAGCCTGAGGTGCAGAAGATAAGGCTTGCTTGGGAGTCTTTGACGCAGCAGCAAATGTACAAAGCCCACGTAACTGATTCAGACCAGTTGCTGTGTTGAATGCCTGTCAGCACAATCTCTTCTTTTTCACACTTATCTCCCTCTCCTGCTCTGGTTCACTGCACTCCCTTTGTACCACCCATCCCTGGTTAGAAGGCAAGGTGACACGTTTGTGCTGCTTCCAGCACAGTTGGGCTCCCAAGGTCACTGCCACCTTTGGGTGCATCCCGGATCTAACAATGGTGTGCTCCTCATTATACTGGCACAGCAGGTCACCCTGTACCTCTTGCTGATTTTCAGGCTGTGCTCCGATAAGTCATCTCCTAAATTACGGAGAAAAGAGTAATACATTGTAGAGGTAAATGAGTCATTTATTTCAGGAGTAATGGGTAATAAGAAGTCTGGTTACTGATTTACTGCAGAGCTCGATCACAAGTGCTGTAGAACAAATAGGTTTTGTGAGTAGGCACATCTGAAAAGGAACAATAAATATAATACAACAACAAAAAACTGTATCAAAGCTTTCAGTAGAAACAGTAGGGTTGTGTTCCTAATTCCAGGGGGAGAGGGGAGAAGAAAAAAAAGAGAAAATGAGAAAAGAAAAAGAAGAAAGGGAAAGGAAGGAACAAAATATTAAAAAGAAGGAGAAGAAAGGGAAAGAAAATGCAAAGGCAAAGAAAAAGAAAAAAGAAAAGGAAAGAGGAAAAGGAGATAAATTGTTGAAAAAACCCACATACAAACAAAATGAGTATTAGTGAAAAAACGGACTGGGGCTCAGACAGAACAAACTGTGTGTAACACTCCCCCAAGGCAGATCGTGAACGCCTTTTACTAACATATCTACTCTTTCTCATTGCTTTTAGGGTATTACGTTCCAAAACCGGCTTCATAGCTGCAGAGATACCGTGGGAATTCCAAACTGGGATGAAACAAAAGAATCACAGAATCATAGAATGGCCTGGGTTGAAAAGGACCACAATGATCATCCAATTTCAACCCCCCTCTATGTGCAGGGTCACCAACCACCAGACCAGGCTGCCCAGAGCCACATCCAGAGAAGCGGGACTCAAGAAACCTCTTGGAGATCACCTGTTCCTCTCACTACAGGGCTGAAAAATCACAGAATTCTGTATTGATTTTATGAGAAGTTATTAGCTAGAGCGTATAAAAATGTTTCTGAACATTCTTCTGAAGGGAAAGCTGTAAATTATTTTATAGAGATCTACATATGGCTGTGATTTGTTTCTCCAATGCACTGAATAATTTAACAGCAACAGTAAATCTGAAATTCCCATACACTGACCATGATAAATGCATTTCTCAATTGCACGTGTCACACTCTTATATCAGCTAAGTAATACATATTTTGTAATACTCTATGTTTATTCCCAAATCTATACATACTTTAAAACCTGTAATTTTATAAGCATTTTGAGATCTGCAAAGAAGAAATCTATTAAAATCTATTATTATTATGGACCTAATGAGGACTTCATGTGCATTTTCATAAACTGGATCAATGGGAGAAAAGTAGCATTTGTAACAGAGGACATAGTAACGCCATCTGGAGTTCAATCATTGAGTTTTGACCATTAGTATGTCCTGGGTGCTCAGTGAAACAAATAAGGGCATTTTATTTCCCAGATAACTTGTATTTAAGAATGGGTTTCCAGATGTGTTCAGCGGAAGAGATTTAGCTGAAGCTGATACAGTTTGTTTCCAAAATCTCACGCCCCAAATTCAGTGCCACAGTATGTGTCAGAAACAGAGGGAGGAACGACGAGGATGCCAATAATGAAATCACAGTTACTTAATAAGACCCAGATCCTTACAAAGACTCTTAGCTTTAAACATATCAGTAATCCTATTCAATCACCTGCAAGTCGTGGTGGTCCTTTAAATAGTGGCATGTGCATGTCCTAAGCAACTGTTCGCAAGTGAGAGCACGGGCATGGCTGAAAGGCATTTGAAAGTGGGGAGGGAGGAGGAGTTCAGTGAAATAAGTTTGGCTGGGGTTTCCCAAGCAGAATCACAGCATGGGCAGATGCCACAAAGTAGCTTCTGCCCCCACGCACATGCGGATCCCACTCGGTGCCCCGCAGGCAGCTAAGCAGCTGGGAGGGAGCCGATCATCCTAAGCAGCTTAGTGCTGGGCAGCTCAGAGCACTAAATACAGATGGAATCCCCAGTATGCCACACCACTGCCATTTTCAGGGGTCTCTCCCACTCTTAATTTGGCTTGAACGGATGGAGCATCTTGCCAAGCACAAAGCAGCAGGATGACACGCTGGTCTCTGGGCAGGCGTTTAAGGAGCCAGGGGCAGAAAGAACAGAGGTACATGAATTATGATAGTGCTGAAAATCACATTTTATATATATAGCAGAGAGATCTGGCCATGCACCAGTCACCCCTAGCTTCTCAGCAGTCAGTGCAGAGAAATGGACTTTAATGTCATGGCCACATAGTCTATTTCAGATGTACAGCTGGGGATGAGATGTCATTTCACTAGGTCTCTGCTTGACTCTAGGGCTTGCAGACATGGAGATGGTCCACACTGACCATCATGAATGTCTCACTTAATTACAGAATTACAGGATTATAAGGGTTGGAAGGGACCTCTGGAGATCATCTAGTCCAACCCAGGTTCCCTACAGTAGATAGCACAGGAAAGTGTGCAGGTGAGTCTTGAATATCTTCAGAGAAGGAGACCCCACAGCCTGTCTACTCACTTCTACTAACCACTGAGTTCACTGATTGTCCTCCTCTGCTCTGCACTTCTGGGGCCCCGTCTGGAATACTGCATCCAGGCTTGGGTCCCCCAGCATGAGAATGACATGAAGCTGTTGGAATGGGTCCAAAGGAGGGCATGAAGATGATCAGAAGGCTGGAGCAGCTCTCCTGTGAATAAAGTCTGTGGGAGCTGTGCTTGTTCAGCCTGGAAAAGAGAAGGCTCCAGGGAGACCTCACTGCAGCCTTCCAGTACTTGAAGGAAGATTATTAACAGGAGGCAGTCTTTTTACATGGTCTGATAGTGATAGGACAAGGGGGAATGGCTTTAAACTAAAAGAAGGGAAATTTAAGTTAGATGTTAGAAGGAAATCCTTTCCTCAGAGGGCGGTGAGGTGCTGGCACAGCTGCCCAGAGAAGCTGTGGTGCCCCATCCCTGGAGGCATTCAAGGCCAGGTTGGATGGGGCCCTGGGCAGCCTGAGCTGGTGGGGGGCAGCCCTGCCCATGGCAGGGGTTGGAACTAGATGATCTTTAACGTCGCTTCCAACTCAGTCCATTCTATGATTTTATAAAAAGAAAGTGGCATTTTTTCCTTACCTTAGGATGCAAAATGATAACTGCATGATTCCCCATGCAGTGAAGGGAGGAAAGGAAGTGACAATAATCCAAGCAAATGCAGCATAACTGATAGCCCCCCAGGATGCAGCATGCTTCCAGCAGGCTGTGAGGGGATCGCCATGCTGCCCGCTAATGTCGAACATATGTGATATTTAATTACCTGCACTCAGCTTCTAAGTGAAGAAGGTGTGCAGTAATCCTTCCCAAAGCTGAACTAGGGAAATAATATTTATTAGCTGAGGGCCTGTGTTAGAAACAGATGGGATGTAAAGAGCTTGAAGACATTGTAAAAGAGCATGAAGTAAGAGATTAATTGTTAAGTAATTGCCCAGTAATCGAGAGGAGAAGGGTGTTGAGCAGAGTGGGCTGCCAGAGCAGAGAGCACGGACCCAATCACATGGCATTGCCAGATCCTAACTCCACCAAAAGGAGGGCAAGCTCATGGCTTGCCTACTCTGCTGCCTCCAGCTCTGCTGTCTTACATATGGGAACTATAGAATGTTGTACATGGGGTGCTACCTTTGGGCCGTGTGTTAGGGTCCCTTCAGCAAGACCTGAGATGAGTAAACCGGCCCTATCCATGTAGAAATAGAGGTGACTGAGATGTGTCAGCCTACTGATATTAGAACCCATAAGAGAAGTGAAATACTTGCTTAATTATGGGTCCAGCTACAAGACTGCTATTGCCAAATGCTAAAGCCCATCACTGCCAAGTGTCCAGACCTCCCAGAAGCATCCCTGATGACCACAGCTGCCCAGCAGGTCAAGCTGCATCTCCCTGTTCTTCTGCCTCACTAGCAAAGCAACCGTAGGCAAGCACAACTTCTATAGAAAGTAGCTGTCAGATTATTATCAGGGTGGGTATTTGTCCGACTGACTGATTTATTTCTCAGTGTTGCCTGTCTCCTGTTGGCTGCACCTTCTCTGTTTCCATCCACTCAAAAATCTCGTCTTTGGCCCACTTTTTCCACACCCAAACACACAAAGTGGTTTTATATATACACACACATGCATCACAGTGCTGAACTGTATGCTTTTTCTATCTTCTGCTTCCTCTTGTCGACTCACTGTTTCACCCACTGCTCACTCTGCGCCTTAGAAAACTAGGAACTACTTTCTGTTAGAAGGGGACAAATAGGGATGGTGTGTGGCGTGGCTTTGGGATGCCAGTGGGGTTTGGTTCTCCATCACCTGACTCTGTGATGCCACCACAGTCTGGATATCCATTGCTCGACTCTATGGTTCCATTGGGGTCTGGATCTCAGGCATCACGGGGAGCTGGATCAGCATCATCTGACTCTGTGATGCCATTGGGCTCCAGATCTCTGTCACCCAAACCTGTGCTGCCACTGGAGCCTGATTCTCCATCACACAAATTTGGGGTTGGAACCAGATGATCTTGTGGTCCCTTCCAAGCAAAACCATTCAGTGACCTGTGAAAGAGCCAATGCTTCTCTACCATCAGCACCACTAGACTTGAGGGAATGTGGTTGGAGCAGGTTGCACCTCCTACTAGATGATTTTCTCTTGCCTACAAGCAAAATCTAGTGAAGATGGTTCTCACACCAGAACCCACTGAGCCTCATTTTTATGCAAAGTGCCTCCATAAGCGAGAGAAATTATCAAGTGTGAAAGCTGGAAGAGAAGGCAGCCTGCGGGATGAACCTGAACCCACAGCCACCTTTCCCAAACCGGCAACTCCCGCAGGGCTCCGTACCGGTATCATGGGACGGAAGCCCGGGGGGTAGAAATGGGGTCGGGGGAGGGCGAGCTCGGGCTTTCCGGGCACGGGACGAATGATTTACTGAGGCAGGGTGGCTGCAGAGGGATAGGACCCGTCGGGGCAGTAGAGAGGAGGAGGAGCACCGCACCTGCCGCCCCCTCGCCGCCCTCCCTTCCTCCGCCCGCAGCGCAGGCGCGGCCGTCCCCCCGCTGCCCGTAGGTGTCCGGGGCTGATCCCGGTGCGGTGGCTGTGGCTGCGCTCGTCCCGGCGGCGCCCCGGGGAGGCGGCATGGCGGAGAGCCCGGGGCAGCCGGTAGGGAGCGACGAGCCGCGGGGAGCGGGCGAAGAAGAAGGCGCGGAGGCGGTGGGGAAGCCGCAGACCGCGCTGTGCCCCAACGGGGCGGCGGAGCCCACCGATGAGTCCTCCGACGGCGGAGGGGATGCCGGCGGGCAAGAGGCGGCCGCTGTGGCCAGCGAGGTGCCCAGCGAGGGGGGCTCTGGAGAGCCCGGAGGGGCAGCGGAAAGCCCAGGAACGGGACAACAGGAGGAGGCAGAGCTGCCGGGACCCGACAGGGACGGCGTGGCTCTGCAGGGAGGGGAACCGCCGGCGGCCGCGGGAGTGGACTCCGCGCCGGCGGAGGTAGAGCCCGAGCAAGCGGCCGGGAAAGCTGTCCCGGTGGGAACAGAGCCCGAAGAGGCGACGGTGGCCCCGGCGGTGGCAGAGCCCGAAGAGGTGACAGTGACAACCCCGTCGGGGTCGGACCCCGGGGATGTGGTGCAGGAGGTGAACGCGGTGGGAGCAGAACCCGAAGAGGCGGTGCGGAATGAAGCCCCCTCCGGGACGGTCCCCAAGGAGGCAATGAGACAGGAAGCCCCCTCCGGGACGGTCCCCGAGGAGGCAATGAGAGAAGCCCCCTCCGGGACGATCCCCGAGGAGGTCGTGAGAGATGAAACCCCATCCGAGACGGACCCCGAGGAGGCTGTGAGAGAGGAAGCCCCGTCGGGCTCAAGCTCCGAGGAGGCTGTGAGAGAGGAAGCCCCAGTGGGGACCGAACCCGAGGAGGCTGTGAGAGAGGAAGCCCCGTCGGAGCTGAGGCCCGAGGAAGGAGTGAGTGAGGAGGAGGCACCGTCGGGGATGGAACCCGAAGAGGAGACGCGGGAAGAAGCCCGGGTAGGGACAGACCCCGAGGACGCGGTGCAGGAAGAAGCCCCGTCGGCACCAAGCCCCGAGGACGAAGCAGTGACAGAGGAAGCCCCGTCGGGGGCAGAAGATGAGAAGGAGGAGGAAGAGGCCCCAGTCGGAGACGAAGAGGCTCCCCAGCGCCCCGGCGTTGCAGAGGACGCGGTGCCGGCTGCAGGGGAGACCGATGGCGGCAGGCGGTCGCCGGCAGTCCCCGAAGGGGAGGACGGAGCCGAGGTTCTGCCGGGGGCCGAGAGAGGAGCCGGCACCGGGGAGGCGGCGGGGGCCGGAGAGGAGAGCGCGGCCTCAGGGGGAGGAGGCGCGGCGGCGGCGGGGCGGCCCGGAGGGTGGCCGGGCCCCGAGGGCAGCGAGTGGGAGTCGGCTGGCCTGAGCCTGAACGGGGTGCGGGGCCGGGCGGAGGACGAGGAGGACGAGACGGGCTCGCCGACCGCGCTGGAGGATGAGGAGGAGAAGCAGGAGTACGACATCTCTCTCTTCGTCAAGGTAGGGTATTGGGAAAGCCGGGTTCGGGAGCCCCCGGGCAGCCTTTGAGATGGGTGGCATTTAAATCTGTCGGTCAAAGCCCTGACTTGGCTAAAGGGATTTGGTTATTAGCATCCCAAATAAACCTGCCTCACTTGGGGTTTCCCTGGCTTTAAATGGAATGTATACGCAAGGCTCTCGGTTCTGGTGGACTCGGAAACACTGTGGGGCTGGGACACAGGGCATGGGTGGGAATGCATTGTGTGGTTTCTGTTTCGGATTGCTGGCTCTGACGTGCAATTAAGTGGTTTTTAAAGGATTTTGAGATCATGAGAATGCAGTAAGAAGAGCATTCAGCACGCTGCATTGGGAGGGCTGAGGTGGAGGAAACCGGAAAATGTGTATTGAAATGGGATATTGGGATTGTCTAACATACTGCAGTCAGCGTTAAGATAAATACCTTCAGATTCCACAGCTCTATAATCAGAAAGTCCGTGAGCTGCCTTGAAGCATCACATCTCTTGCAGTTGCCCAGCTTGCCAGTATTTGGACAGGAAAAATCGAGTTATGATATAAACTGGTACAATTTTTCCCTTTTCATAGTGTAGAAAGCTTCTCATGCGTACTTCTGTCCTTTGTCTGGGATTCCACAGAGATGGAATATCAGATGTGTAATTTCTATAGGTAATAACCACCTTAAGCTGCTTACATACCCTTCTCCGGGACCCCTCTGAGCAAAGTGTGGAGCAGGATGGTTTTTATCAGTAGACTGAAACTACTCATCAGTGACTGCTGAGTGTGATGGAGGGACAAAGCCATGAAGGCTGTGTGTGCACTGTTGGACCTGAGCATATTTATAGAAGAAAGTGGCCAAAATTAGAGGGACTGTAGTAAGAATAAGAGCATCTGTTGTGACTGCGGTACTCCAAATAGGATTACTGATGTTTTCTGAACATATCTTTGAATTACTAAAAGCAGAAGAAATTGTTTAACGATTTAACTTAGCATTAGTAACTTAAGGATGCCTTGATAACACTACAGCTACTTTTCTAATTATTTCAGCGGAATAGTATTACAAAGCTTCTCACCTGGAAGCTAGGCTTTTTGAGTTTGATATCTGCACAAGTTTCTCTAGTTACAAGCAAGGAGGGAAAAGAAGAAGCCTACAGGAGAGCTCAGCATCTCTTTGCCTACCAAATGTGCAGCGCGGGCACTGCTGGGAAATGGGAAGCACTCTTCTTTCCTGCTGTTGGGGGAGTTCCTGCTGCTCTTGCTGTCACCTAGAGATGCTGTCAGTACCTTTCGGCAAAGAAAAGGGGGCATAAAAGGAACAAAGTTCTCTACAACCACCTGAAAGGAGGTTGTGGTGAGGTAGGGGGTCAGCCTCTTCTCCCAAATAATAGTAATAGGATGAGGGGGAATGGCCTTAAGTTGCACCAGAAGTTCAGGTTGGATATTAGGAAGAGTATGTTCTCAGCAAGAGCGGTGAGGCAGTGGCACAGGCTGTCCAGGGAGGTGGTGGAGTCACTGTCCCTGGAGGTGTTCAGGAACTGTACGAATATAGCACTGAGGGATGTGGCCAGTGGACATGGTGGGTATGGGCTGATGGTTGGACTTAGTGATTGCAGAGGTCTTTTCCAATTTTAACGATTCTGTGATTCTCTGTAACAGCTTGAAGTAGGTTTTAAGAGCACATGGATAATACTGTGCTTCAATAGCTGCTGTGTATTTGTGATACGGAAAAAGGGGGAAAGTGGATTCCGAAGTGAAACAGCGTGGACTCTTACATGTGGAGGTTCCTGAGTGCTTCTGGATCACCAGAGTTTGGTCCACAGGGTTTATGCTTCATCCTGAGCAATTGCTAACGCCATGGTTTAAGGAAGTGAAGTGAGGATCCAAACTGAGTGTAAACATTCGCTTGCAGCCTGAAACACCTTTGTTTGTGTGCATGTTTCTAATAAATGTGTTACCATCCCACTTGTGCTCCACTGTATCAGAATTACATGCCCATTAACTCTGAAATGCTTTTGAGGTGTTGGCACCAGTCTCTGCTTTGCAAGTGCTGCTGACCTCTTTCACCCTTCTGTTGCATTTCTCAGCACTTTCTTCTGTGCAGCTGGGGGCTTCTTTGTAAATACTCATTGGCTCACTGACCTGCTTCTATTCTGTTTGAAACTCCATCCTTCTTGGATACTACTGGGAATCTGGCAGGGGTTGGGCTGTTTAAAATAGTGACATTATTGTCTTTCCTGTTAAGCGTGGCCCCACTTTCTTTGTTGTCCCTATTTCTGTTCATCCTCCTGTTGATTTTTGGCTAATTTGTAAGTGGTCAGGATACTGTCTGCCTGTTGTCTATGCATGTGCAGGGCTTGGGAGAGGACATCCATGCCAGGGTTTATCGAACTATACAAATAGAGACTAATGTTACAATTGCCATAATAGGTGAAAACTGAAAATAATATACTGATAGTGTCTGAGTGATCCACAGTTTCCCTGCTAGGGAATGTTATACTAGACTTGGCTGACACTAACGTACTTTTGTTACTCTCAAATTTGAGAGTAACAAACAGAGCCATCGCTATCAGAAAGAAAGCATGCCGTTTTCAGATATGATGACTGGTAACAGCACCTCTACACTATTGTTTCCTGTTCTCGCCATTGTTGATCATGAGCTTATTCTTTTGCGCTTGAAGATATTTTTTCCCTCTTCTGCTTCCTGCTTCTTTGTGTTGCTCCGTTTCCATTTTGAATGCATGTATTTGAATACTGTGTCTATTGTGTTGTCTTGTGCCTCTCCATTTGAGGTAGCTGGCAAAGCTCCTGCTAGCTCCACAAGCATAGGTGTCAGGAATTGTACACTTAATCTGATTTATGTTGCTAGGTGGTGATGTTTAGTTTGTACTTGGACATACAGGGTTAAGTTGGAGACCTTGCACTACCTGGGATGCTCTGGCACTCAGTGAGGGTACAGCAACTATGGGAGATGATGTCATAGAGGTCTTTTCCAGCCTTAATGATGTTATGATTATATGATCACCCAGTCCAATCATCAGCCCACCCCCACAGTGCCCACTGCCCATGTCTCTCAGTGCCACATCCACATGGTTCCTGAACACCTCCAGGGACGGTGACTCCACCACCTCCCTGGGCAGCCTGTGCCACTGCCTCACTGCTCTTGCTGAAAACACATTCTTGCTAACATTCAACCTGAACCTCTCCTGGTGCAACTTGAGGCCATTCCCTCTCTTTCTATCACTGTAACGTGGGAGAAGAGGCCAACCCCCACCTCACCATGACCTCCTATCAGGTGGCTGTGGATATCAACAAGGTCTCCCGAGTCTTCTCTTCTCCAGACTGAACAACCCCAGTTCACTCAGCTGCTCCCAATAAGACTTGTGCTCCAGACTTTCTGGACCAGCAGCTGTATGCCAGGTGGACCAGTCTAAGGCATCCTCTGAGATAACAGACATCTGTCTTTAGGCATCTGGACTGTGCCCTTAACAAAACTGAACAGTGTAAGACTCTTTGGCTGTGAGGGCAAGATCATATCAAAAGTGCTGTAAGTATTTAACCAGGTACTTATTTGATTTCCACTTCACTGTAAAACAGCACTACCCTGCATTTCCATTAGATAGTGATGTTTGAGGTTTTTGGTGTTTCAAAGTCAAGTGTTTGTAAAAGGGCATCCAGATATACCTTCTGATTGACCATTCAGCTAAGCACGTTGGATAGGACGCCTTGTGGATGTTGGTTCTGGCTATTTGGTCTGCTAATATTAAGTGTGTGTATGCTCTTTTCCTCTCCGGTGCTGGGACAAGAGCTTTTATTTGACAGAAAATGTCACGTATGTATCCTGCTACTTGAATTTAGTGGAATTGTCAAAATTCTTACACAGACAACTTAAACACCTGAATCACAACTAGAGATTTCATCATTCTGAAGATTTCTGAGGATGGTAATTCAACTGTAAGTGCTGAGCATAGGCAGCCAACAACGCAGCTTGAGCACAAGGTCTGATCTGAGATGATTCCTCTTCCAAAACAGTTCTCATTTAGTTTCAGGATTGGATGTTTTATTGTAAAAGCTGCCCAGGAGCCTAAGGGAAATAGATTTAATTCAACCAAAAGTAATGAGCTTCATTCAGTTTTTGTGGCATTCTTGATCTTTAAATCAAAGTCACTTATTTTCATTCAGGGAGTCATTTCATCCCCAGCAGGGAACCACACTGCTTCACTGACACCAAATTTCCCCTCACCATTCCTGAGATACATCATGTCAGTCAAGTACACTTAGGGCTGTGCTGAATTATCGAAAGTGCTGATAAATCAGAAGGTAAAAACTTCAGAAACTGCTGTGACTGGAGATGGAGGAAAGAGCAAGCGCCTCCATCTGTGCCTCCAAACACCACAGTTTACCTATCTGACTTAAATGGCAGAGTGTGCTACGTGCGAGAAAAGAACCCACCTCATTTTCTGTGTTCTGATGGAGTTTGTATATAACTAAGACTCAAGACACATATAGGCTGTTCTAAAATTGAATTACTGGGCTTTGAGTGCAGGAGCCAAGAAGTTCATGGACAGCAGGGGCACAGGTATCTGAAAAAGCCCTTGTGGTCTGTATGCCTATTCACTGAGCTCTGTTTTGTACCTGATGCTTGATATCTAAGCATTTACAGCATAATCACAGTATAGCATAGGTATTTATTAGCATTGGGTGAAAATTAGGTGCTCTATCCAAGAGAACAGTCCAAAGCTTGCATTGATGAGTGTGTTGGATTGGTGGAAGGCTATAGTAAAGACAGATTGCTGGGGAATGAGAATTTAATGAGGTTTGGGCACTAGTAGAATGGCTTAGGAGGAAGCCAGCGTGGTGGAGCAGAGTGGGAGCAGCACCTGGCCGAAGCTGGATTAGGCTGACTCTTGGGGCTGCCCCAGCAAACCAGCCCAGCCCTGATTTCCCGGATGATGTCTTGTTTGTATGGTGATTTTGGTGCTTTGAGCGTATACAGCTGTACACCAAGAGCCAAAGCAGGGGTCAGGAGGTGTGCTTGTTAAAACACACGAGGCAGTTCTTTTCCCAGGACTAGCTCACAAGGCAGGAAACTGGCTGCCTTCCCCAGGGCTATTTGCCTTTTCTCAGCTACCTTATTATTATTATTTTTTTCCAGCTGGACTATGTCAAGTTAGGGTTTCCTAATGCAGCTTAAGAGGACCTGGCATTATGAATTCCTTTCATACCTCCCCAGGCTATTTACTGCATCTGACCTGTGCACCTGCGGCAGGCTTTCTGAGACCTGAGTGTTCTTTCAGCAGTCTTTCTTTCAGCAAAGTAGCGCCTGGGAGACTTTTGTTTGAAAGGCAATGATATCAATCTTTTTATCTTGGAAAGAGCTATGCAGATTTTCTGAATGCAGTCTTTCTTGCTTTAACTTCTGCTTTGGTTTTTGGCAGTTTGGGTCATCACCTTCTTACAGCTGCGAAGAAAAAAGGTTCTTCAGAACCACCGGTTGAAGAATGGCTTTGAAAGAACACCAGAATTGTTGTGGTGCTGCTCCTGGAGGTGTTCCTGTAGGAGCAGTCAGGCCTTAGAGCTTGCAGTTCAAATTCTGTTCCCCCAAAACCCACAGTTTGATATGCACAAATACAAAGGTGCTTACTTTTTAATTATTTATTTTTGTGGTATGTTCTGGTAATACTTCTTGGAGTCCTCCTTTTGTTTAACTGAGTTGAAAGGCTCAAACACCTTCAAAGCTGCATTCCTAGACCTTTTCATATTAGTATTTACTCTCAGCACACTGATTCGGTAAAGCACGTCTGCATGTGTTTTATTTAAGCGTAGGCTTAAAGTCATGTGATGTTTAAGCCCTTGGCTAACCAAGGGTCACTTTTTCCTGATTCAGTCTCAGGGCCTGTCCTCTTACTCCTTTCTTCTTGAAATAAGAAACTAGTGATGAGGCCAGATAGCTGCCCCAAATTCAGCCATCTGCCTCTGTTTCCTGAGCTTTATCATCACAGAGGGGTAGATCTTAACAACCTCAGGGAGCAGAAGCAGAGCTGGCAGCCCTCTTTGCCCCTTCGGTTCATAAATTCTGCTAGATGACTGCAGCTTTCCTTGGAAGTGCTGGGGATTGCTGCCTGAGGAGGCTGTCGTGCAGCTGTGCTCAGGGCTTCTCCCACTGTCTGTTTTGTTTGAGGCTTCTTTGTGTAAGAATCAGAATCATTTGAGTTGGAAGGGACTCTTAAAAGACATCTGATCCAACTCCCCTGCAATGAACAGGGACACCTGCAGCTCCATTAGATTGACCAGAGTCCAATCCAGCTGGATCTTGGTGTTCTTCAGGGGCTGAGCATCTACAACCTCACCTGTGCCAGTGCTGTAGGCAGAGCTATGGAGCTGATCCTGATACCTCTTTGGTGCCATCAGAGTTTATTTTAAATACTTGGAAAGTGAAACAGCATCAGGAAGATGGAATTTGAGGAGCCAGGAGTATCTGACAACCTTCTGGTTCTGTGAGGTATTTGCCATTATTTCCTATCATAGAAAGATGTAGAGTTTCAATGGTCTCTGGCTTGGGAGTTCCTTGTGAAGTCCGTCCTCGTACTTGATCTAGCAGTTGGCACCTCTGCCTGTGGTAAGGGGTTGGAGCCTGATGATCCTTGAGGTGCTTTCCAACCCAAGTCATTCTATGATTCTAAGATTGTGTGTTTCTATGAATAAGAGATACGCTACCTACATTTTTTGAAAAAGCAGAACATGGAAGGCATTAGAAAGATAAAAAGAAGCCAGGTTCCCTTCCTGGCAAAGGTGTTAAGCCAGTGCCTTGTCCATATGAGAACCTGGGGTTTGGTTTTATTAAAATTCCTAACAGAAAAAATAAACCATTTATTGTCAGTAGCAGGAGAGAGGCGAAATCTAGTTCTGTTTATTAGATATCCTTAATTATAAAACAACTGTTTCTTGCATTCCTTCATCCACCTGAAATCAGTTCCTTCCATAGCTTTGATGCCACAGGAAAAGGATTCAGCAATCCTGTGGGTCACCTCGTTTCTACAAACAGTTCTACCTTCACCTTAGACCAACACAGTTAACTGTCACAGAGATTCCAGTTTCGGTCATTCTTACACATTTGTAATATTTATTGTGTTGATCCTTGCGAGAGTAAATTATGGCTATTTAAAGCAACAGTGAGGTTACTGTGAAGGAAAAATGATAATGGAAATTATTAATGTGACTTCACTTTTTCAGGATCTGAGGTGAAGTCACTTCAAATTGGTTGCTGTATACTTCTTTGCAGAAGAAAGACCCTCATCGTCAGACCTACTGAGGCAGTAAAAGCATGGATACGTACTCACTGTCCATTGCTGAGTGCATTCTGTGCCTTGATTTCTGGGTCAAAAGAGATCCTACTGCTTCTTTTAAAGACAAATAAATGGCTCTCCTTGAGTTCCAACCAAGGAGTGTAAGTCAATGCCATGTGAAGGTTGCATGATTATTTCCTTGCTCAGATAATGAAATGTCACACTGTGATAAGGAATTGTGTGCTTTTCCATTTGCAGTGTCTGATTATTCACTGATAAAAGAGGAATGATTCCATTCCAGTTGCTTTCAATAATATGAGCACTAAGGGAAATTGTTCTAATCCCTTAATAAAAATCTTCAGCTTCCCAAACCCTGGAGCAGCTCTATGCAGGAGATGTGTGAGCTGGTGTTTGCCCTGGGGAGGGCTGTGGCTTCTTCCTTGTCTTCTGCAGAAACATCACTGTACGTGGCAAGCGTAGTACGGGGAGTTATATAGATACATATATTTTCCCCTTAGAGAGATGGTCATTATGAAGCCTCAGGGGCAGAAGTGCAAAGGTAGTATTTCCCTCTTTATTTTTCTTCTCCATATGCTAAGATTTCAGAATATATTTGAACACTCAGATTAGAAATATAACTGTGGCAGAACAAAGTGAGTGACAGCAGGACTGGAGTCACAAGTGCATGTTCTTTTCCAAGTTATTAAAGTGGGACAGTTAACCATTTACTCAGATTTCAGAAAAACTCTCCTGTGTGCCTTGGGGAATCATAGACATTTATGTGTTAGTTCCGTTTTGAAATTATTTTAAAAGCTATCACAGAACCTGAGCTAAAGAGATAAATACATCGTGGCAGATGAAACTTGAAACAGGATCCACGTGTACCCTAAAGGCTTAAAAACATAGGGGCGTATGTGGATGTTCCTCAGAACGAGGACCTGTGGATACTGGGGCTGGTTGTTGTGCAGTACAACACATGCATTGTGTATTTAACATCTTCTATCAGTGCTGTGTTTCTTGTAGTTTCCAGGGGCTGTGAATGAAAGCAAGGTGGTGGGTCAAGCAGGATGGTGATGGTTGGCTGTCCTCTCCAAAGAAGAAGGGAACAGAGTCAGGTCTCTGCTCAGTTGAGTTCATGGGTTTGTGCTGCTGGCCAGTACTTCACTGCTCTTTCAAGAGTGGCTTTGCCAGTTCCCACTGGAGCTGGCAGGTTTTTCATTTAATATTTTACCTAGTCATTGGAAGTATTTTCTGCTTGGAACATAATATCACATACTGTTGGAAGGAGGTGGGAGAACAGCACAAAACCAGATCCCTTACTTTATATTTCACCCTTCAACTGCCTTAATGAAAAGTACCAGTCAAAAATTATTTTCTCAAGCCTTCATCCACCTCCTCCCTGGAGCTGCATAAAGTAGCTTACTTACTTGGCTTTTTCTTATTTACTTCTTTGCTTACAGCACAAATTGCAAATGCTTTATGGGTATGTATGGTTTTTTGCATTTAGATGGAAGCAGCGGGGCTGCGTGCTGTTAAGTATCACACAGTGGAGTGTAAAACAGGATGTGTCACTGAAATACCAGTTAATCTGTTTTTCCCAGACCTATAATGTGTTCTAGAGTATAATGCTCTTTTGTTGCAGTAATTCCCTGTAAGAATCTAAAAAGGATATAAGATTTTTGTCTCTCTGTAGAATGTTCGGCTGGCATCTTGCCTTGTTATTAAATACGGATTAGAAATAGCATTGAGGTATTTAAACATAATTCTTGTAACAGGATAAATAGCTTAGAGCATTTGATTTGTTGCTTGTGTGCTTGTGACCTGGTAGCATTCCCATTAACACGCACATGGGCAGAACTCGGACCAAAAGGAAATTCGGGCCTGTGTGGCCTGGTGTGAAATGGAGCCTGCCAGCTCCGTCTGTGGCCAGGCAGCCTCAGCTGCTCATCTGCCTTCAGTTAAAGGCTGTTAGGCTGCTGGTGTTTGTTGAAATTAAGGGTAAGAAACTCAAAGAGTGAATGTCACATCCGCCATTTAAAAAAAAAAGGCTTCCATTTAAGAGGAGCGGCAATGATTCCTCACAAAGTTTTGAAGGATCTCAGACACTCTGCATGAGTAATACCCACATAATTCATTGTCGCCACTATTAGTTGGCTTCTTTAAGTACACAACTAAAAGTAATGCTATCCTGAATGAGACCTAATTAAAGAATAACTAATGAAGTATGATAATTACTTGTGTAGGATAATGATATTCCTAAATTGGGTAAGATTCATTTAAACTCTACTAACTTGTAGGTGAAGCTTTTCATTCTTTGCTAGTCACGTATTCATACTCCAATTTATTTTTACTGTATTGAGTGAGCAAAGCAGAGGACTTCTGGTTGCTGGTTACTTTTGTGCTATTACCACACACTTGTGCTGTGGATGCCAAGTAGTTAGGTGTGGATGTCCTGTATGTTTGATTAGTTGCTTTCCTGTCACAAGAGGCATATCAAAGAATGAGAGAATGGTGTGGGCTGGAAAGGACCTCAAAGATCATCTTAGTTGCAACGTGTACCTGTGGTTTCACCCTGAAAGCAGGCACAGCACTCTCCCAGGTTATGCCATGTGCCATAGCTACCACAGTGGCTTTATTTGCAGGTCTGGTACAAGTAGCTATAAGATATCTGAGGAAATCTATAATTTGTGTTTTTCCTGTGTAATTTCATTCAATTTTAGGATTTTCTTAAGAGTACCTGTTGCCTGCCTTTCTCTGCCCACAGTTGCAGTTGAAAATGCTTTTGGCAACATTATGGGTCTGGCTAAGGCTAGCTGTTGCAGCACTGTGTGTAAAATGGCAGGATTGTTATACTTTTCTCTTTTGTAAGCTGGCATACATACATGAGTTTAATCTTTAATCCCTTTAATTTGAATAGGAGTGAATATTAGCGAAACCACAGCCTCTATAAATGTATCACAGAATATTGCATATTTAAATATTCACTCATAGCTGCCTGTTTTGTGTTTGTTTTACAGCATTATCACTTAATGGTTCATTTATTTATGATCTCAGTCAGAACCGAAAGGCCTGACTGCTGGCAGACCTGCTGCTCAGTGGGAATGCTGGGTGGATTGCAAACAGCCAAATCAAAAGAAAATGTGTGTTTTATCTAAATAATACTCATTCTAAAATCATAGAATCATAGAATGGCTTGGGTTGGAAGGGACCTCAAGGACCATCAAGTTCCAATCCCCTCTGCCACAGGCAGGGTTGCCAGCCTCTAGATCAAGTGCTAGGTCAGATTGCCCAGGGCCCCATCCAACCTGGCCTCCAACAACTGCAGAGTTGGAGCGTCCTCAACCTCTCTGGGCAGCCTGTGCCATCACCTCACCACTCTCTCAGTAGAAAAGTTCTCCCTGACATCTAATCTAAATCTTCCCTCCTTTAGTTTAAAACCACACTCCTTGTCCTATCACTTTTTACCTTTGTAAAGAGTTTATTTCCCACACGTTTATAAACTCTCTTTAAATATTGGAAGATCACAACAAGATCTTTCTGCAGCCTTCTCTTTTCTAGGCTGAACAAGCCCAGTTCCTTCAGCCGGTCTTCATAGGAGAGGTCCTTCAGCCCTTGAATCATCTCGGTGGCCCTCCTCTGGACCCACTCCAACAGCCCCACTGCTTGTTGTGCTGGGGGCCCCAGGCCCAGACGAAGTACTCCAGATGGGGCCTCACGGGCAGAGCAGAGGGTTATCACCTCACCCTGCTGGCCACCCCTCTTCTGATGGAGCACAGGATACCGTTGGCTATCTGGGCTGCAAGCACGCACCGCTGGCTCGTGTTCAGTTTTTCATCAACCAGGACCCCTAAGTTTGGTTCCTTGAATGCCACATTCTGTACTTCGCAGTGGTTTTGTAGTTGTTGTCATTACAAGTTCTTGTAAATGGATGCCTGTAACTTTCTGGAACAACATTAACCTTTTAATTGAAATAGCTTCTGCTTAATTTCTTCTTCTTCTTTTTTAAAATGTAGTTTAGGTAATACTTCCATTATCGCTTAATCAGTTTTGAGAGATGCAGCTATTAAAATAGAAAAGGGGAGTACATTGTTTTTAGTGTTTTGCAGACCTATTAGGTTTGTCTAATTATTTAGAAAACAACTCGACAAAGGTAAAAAGTTTATTGCCACAAAGTTACTTCTTAATGAAGGAAAAATTCTGCCTATGCATCAAAAGTGTTTAATTACTTACTAAGTAATTAAGTTAATTTCAGCAATAATTACTTACCCAGCAGACCGTGGTGAGTAAATAAAGTAGCAGAAGTCAGAATAATTGAGGCTTTCTCTGTCCTGAAGTGGCTGCTGGCACATAGTGGGAAGAGAGAACAGAAACCAAAGGAAATTGCAGCAATTTCAGGCGTCTTTTCCTTTCTATCATGGAGAGAGGATTAGAATTTCCTGATGTATACAACTCCTTTAAGCTCTGACCACCATTTACTACATAGAAGCAGGATGGAGGCTAATGTCCTGCTAAGAAACTCCAGCATATAGAATGACAAGAGCCTCGAGTAACACAGTTCTTGGCAGATGTTAAGAAATGCTAATAGGTCCATGAGACATAAACCTTGCAGGGAGGGATGTCATGGTTTCTTTGAGTGGGAGTCCTGCTCCAAGACACAGCCTGTATTTTTTACTAACAGTAGTAATGAATAGATAGTTTATCATTAACTTACCACTAATGTACAGCTCCATCACTAAAAACACAGTAAACAGGTATATGTCATCCTGTTCGTAGGTAGGCTCAACCTTTAGCCTACTGCTTACACTCTATAGTCACAAAAAACCGGTTGTGTCCTGTGGTTGATTGAAGCTGTGCAGGTAGGGAGTTAAGACCTTCTATCTCCTTTCACCTGCACTCATTTCCTTTCACTCTTTCCCTTGGCACCTCTTTTTGGCCTAGCCTTAGCTAAAGACTTTAATCCACGCAGCATTTTAAAAAGAACTTCCAGAAATTCTTTGGCATTCTCACATCCCTGCTGATGTTCTACATATTAGTTTCCTATTTATTCTTTAAGTTAGGATCAGTCTTTTTACTCTGTATGTGTAGAGAAATCAATTTACAGTACCTGTGTGCTGCTGTGAAGGTCAGCATGTGGATGAATGGCAACGCCTGATGGTTGCACATATCGGCCATATTATCTAGCTGTTTGTCAAGAGGGCTGACTGACTGCCTGCTTGCTCTGCCCCTAATCTGGCCAGCCCCAAGTGCCCAGAGAGGCCTCCTGATTATTCCTGTCTGAAAGCTGCCACTCCTCATCACCAACCTTTTTGGGAGCCATTAAGGTTCATTATCTCATGAACAATATCTCAACTTGTTGCTTATATAGGAGATATTCACTATCCATTGCTGCTGTTCTGCTGGATGACATTTGAATACCATGTGCATGCCTCTACCTTGTTTTGATGATTATCAAAGGGCAGTTTGCTGAGACTTTCTCAGCCCTCCTGACCTCCACTGCTGCTTGGGTGGGCTCACTGTCTGCAAGGACTTTGCTGTTATGGCCATCCTGGGTATCATCTGAATCCCATATCCACTCATAACCTCATGTCCTATTGCGGACTCTGACTCTTGGCTTTTGCTATTGCTGTGTGAGGCTACCAGACTGAGGAGGGGATTTCCAGTTGTGATTGTTGGTATCTTGTGGTGTTCCTTTTTTCCTTTAAGTTGGGCAGTCTTACCTGCCCAGTGGATAAATACTAGCCCATATGAGATTTAGATTTGCAGTGATTAACTCAAACCACTTGAAATAAAAAGCCATTTTCTTCTAAGTGTTCTCCTCTTCTTGCCCACCAGTGCCTTGCTGGCACCATTTACTTGCCTGGTTAATCTTAACACATGGACTTTCTTCATTGCCTGGCATCCTATCCTATCCTATCCAGTATCGGATCATATAGCCTGGATCTCACTATCAGAGATACCATAGTCATTGTCTGTTTTCCTTCCCAATGAATCATTCTATTATTTTGGAATATAAATAGTATTTGAGGTAACTGCTGCTGTTTGCTGAGCAGCACCTTTCCCTTCCATCATTGCCTCAGAGTTTGCTACAGCATTATTGTCACTTGGACATGCTCAGTGGTGTGAGTACAAAAACATGATACTTGCCATTGTCCTGTCCTTGGAGGGATGTCCATGCTGCAGGTGAAGAAACAGTGTGCTGCAAGGGACCTCCCAGTAGAGCATAAGCCCAAGTTCCTCCTGAAAGGGATCAAAGCTCGTCTTGAAATGGAATTCGTTTGAATTATTTTGAATTCTGCCCTGCCTTCATGGAGGTACCTGGTTTGATGCAGCCATTGCTCTTTCCCTGAAGCTGAGTAGGACAGTTGGGTCACACTGGGTATGTCATGCCCTGGCTGACTGTGTGAGGTGGTTTCCAGCTTCTGTGTGTAATGTAACAGTTTGTACCTGTTCTTATCACCTTTGTGTTATCTCTGTGCTCAGGGTTATTGTTTTGTGAAGTACTCAGTCTGTTCCAAAAAGAACTAGTGGTGCTGGTGCTATCGTTCCTGCCTCTCAGGCTGCAAGATCCCATCTATCTGTGCTTCATTATCAGATAATTCTCTGGTATCTCTCTGGCTGAAACTCACCCTTAAGTTTTGTTGAAATGCCAGGTGAGACCTCCAGGGCTGGCTTCAGCAAGAAAAAAGGGCTTCATGAATGATGCGAAAGAAGGGGGTCCTGAAAAATCAACCCACCCACCCACACCTTGTTCTGTAGGGAAAGCATTTTTCCTGCTCCCTCCTTTACGTTGCTTTTTTGTTTGTTTTTACTGTAGCAGCATAAAAAGAGAATGAAGCTATATTTAGCAGATTGCTTGTATTTGTATTTACTGTTGCCTCCTTAACCTGAAAGCTTAATTAGAGTTTTGGACAAAAAGCGTGTTGTTGAATTTGAATCTTCATAGTTGCAATCCTTTAAATATGTTGTGCATTATCTGAACCCTCTAATACTGTTCCAGATGAAAGATATATAGCTGGAATATTTCTAAATCTAAAATAAGGTGCACTTCTTTTTAAAACAAGAATTCTAATGTCAGACTTTCAATGACCAAGGTGCTCGTTTTGATCCTAAAAAGAGAAAGGAATGGGGAATAGGTTTCTCTCCTGAAGCATCAAGTTGCTACTGAACACAACTTCCTCTCTGAGTTTCACTAGTGGGGATGTTACACACACAGCAAGAGTCTACTCTGGTGTGTACCAAATATACAGTGTGTGTGCAGGAATCTCAGCTACCAGACACATTTGAAATATACATATTTCTGCTATTTGGCTGAGGCATTAAACAGCAGCTGGAAGCATCTGTTTTAAGTGTTGAATACTACACTGGCAGAACGACACGACCATTTAAAAAGAATTGGAATAATTAGTGGCAACACTTAGAATTTTTCTATTAAAATATATTTTAAGTTGCAGATGTTTTGCTTTAAAAAATTTGCCTGGAATTACAATTTCAGCATCTCAAGTACTCTCAAGAGTGCTGTTAGCAAAAGAGGAGGAATCTTGCAGCAGAGGCGTCTCTGAGGCAGAACCTCTGGTGATGTGCCTCTGCTCAGAGCTCCGAGAGGAAGATTTTCACGTCAAGTCCAGTAGGTGGCACCAGAACAGTTCCGTAAAGTTCAGCATTTAGGTTCTCATGCCCTTGCCCTAGGCCATGAAATGAACATAGTGTTTAAATAGAGAGAATTCCAGGTAATCTGTTTCTTCCTGACAAAAAAAAGCTTTGGTTTGAACGAGATCTTATCCAAATGACATGCCTGTGGTGTTTCTAATGCACATCACAGTCTATGGAATGTGTGTTGCTTAGTATAGTATAGTTACCTTCAATGAGAGAGAATATCTTGGAAATGTATATTTTTATTGCATTCTTAATTGAAGTAACATTTCAAATTTTGCCTTTTTCAGTGTTGTGGTACTAAATAAATCTGCAGGAATATTGTAGCAGGCATCAAAAGCACAAATTGTGCTTTGTACCCTTGAGGTACAAACACGGATGTTTATAGAGATCCTTTGTCTCCTAGACTTATGGCAGCATGCTGCACTGCCATTTAACCCAATGCCTCTGAGAAGCTATTGCTAAGGTCTGAGGCGGTCATACCGCTCCCCTCCATCCTTCTGCCCTTGGTCTGGGCAGCTTTGTTTCCTAAAGTCTGTGGGGAGACTTTAGGACTTCACTGCTGCTGAAGATTTCTCAGTAAAGGCCTTCTGTGAATGCACTGAGAAAACCACTGTTGAGAGGTTTGTTGTTTATGTTCAGGATGTTGTGAGATTATATCAGAAGTTGACTTGGTCTGAAGCAACATAAGGAAGGGAAGAAAAATGAGTGGTTTCAGCTGCTACTTATGTGTCAGTGTGGATAGGTTTGGGCAGAGCGGCTCAAGGCCAGGCTGGATGGGGTCCTGAGCAGCCTGATCCTAGATCAAGCAGTTGGCAACCCTACCCATGGCAGGGGGTATTGGAACGTGGCAATCTTTGAGGTCCCTTCCAACCTAAGCCATTCTATGATTCTACATAGAAGAACATGAAACCCTGCCCAGAGGCCCTGACCAGGCTTGGGCCCTCCATGATCAACCAGTGGGCGGTGGGATTTCCTCTCAGGAGGAGTGGGAAGCACTGGAAGCTGCTCTCCTTCCTGCTTGGCCACCATGCAACACCAAGGCTGTTTGGCTGGTGCAGCAGGATGGGAGGCCGAGGTCTCCAGCACAGGAGCTGTGCTTGCCCTGCCATTGCTGCTTGGCACAGCTGCAAGGCTGGCACAGCAGAGCTCAGCCAGAGCAAGAGCTCTGTTGGGCCCACTAAATCCCACCAGTGCAGGACAAGTCGGTCTGTACAAGGAATTAAAGTGAAACAGTTGCTGTTTTCAACTGTTGCACCCTCCTCACATCTGCTTCTTATGCTGGCCCCAAGTGCATAAACCTGTTGTAGTTTTCCAGGCCCAGCAGTTTGGGGCCTAGTTCTTCTTGATTGATGGGAAACCAATTGCACTACGGAAAAGAAGAGGGGAGTTGTTGGTGTGATATGAGAAAGAAGAGTACACAGAACCAGTCTGATAGCTGGGATTTAAATGTGGAAACATGCAGGGAAGCTGTGATTCCCTGAGGCAGCTCGTCCAGCAAGATGGGTAGGGGTGGATGTGGGATGCTGGCCCCAGGCTCTGGCCCTGGTAAGCGGTGGTTCTGCTCCATTTGCTGGGTACGCCTGCCTCTTGGCCAGCATAAATACGGGCAAGGAGAAAACTTAGCTTCCTTGTGCTGAAGTGAAAATGGAATTGGAGTTCAGTTTTCAGGAAAAAAAAGAAAGTTATGCTCACTGATGGTTTTTTTTTTTAATTATAGCTTCAAAGGGATTATAAAGTTATATAAAAACAAGCAGAAAGTCTCGTCTTCTCAGCTTCTTCTGAACAGTTTCTTCTGTGCTTAACCTTCATCAGGAAACAAAAAGTCCAGGAAAAACAAATTCCACTCATCAAGATTTTGGAGGCACAGGACGTTTGAGGTCAATAGAAGAACCTTCAAAGCCCCAGTTCCTGAGATGTTTGGACAGAAACTGTTACAAAACAAAATTTTTCAGCAGTTCCAGGGACAGAGCAACTGCAGCTCAGAAAGGGCCCGAATTAGTGGTATTACAACTGGCATTCGGTATACGACTCTTTTGTAGAGTAATTCTCCTGAGGATAGGATGCAGAGGCAAGTGAGCTTTTAGAGGCCACTCAGAAAATCAGAGCTGCCAGATCAAGGTGGTGTAGTTCTTCTGTGGCTCTCTGTGATATCTTATGCGTGAGGTCCTGTGTGTAGGGAAATGAATACCAAGTGTGATGCTGTTCTTAACTTGAGAGCTTAAGCAGTAGTGGAAGGAAGGATATGGAGAGCTCTTCCCTTTCCCAGATTCTTTGAGTAAGACACACTACACAAACCAACCAACAAGCAAACACAAAAAGAAAGCTCACAAAAAAGGTCTGAAGTGAGTGTGAAACAGTGACACATGAATGAAAATAAGGAGTGTCAGCTAATAATCCCATTAAGTAATAGCACATGGTTATGGGATTATAGAGAGCAGTAATAAGTTGATACTGCCACAATATACAATTGCTGCCTAGGGCCCTGAAGGCTCTGAATGAAAGGTTCTACACATGGCTTGAAAGTTTTCTTGTCTGCAGCAATGGCTGTCCTAATTGTTTGATTAATGAACTCATTAAATCTCAGTATTACTAGAAGAAACACATTGACCTCCTGACTGATCACAATTAAAACATAAATGCCATTTACTCAAGGCTCTGGTTAGACATCTGCTTAGCAGTGGAACAGCCCCAAACACAGCTTTGCACTGTGGTGATTCGACCCACTTCACCGGCAGGATCTGGAGGTTAGGAGAGCATCACAACAATTGCAGGTGGAGGCCAGGCCATTACCTGCAATTATACCAGCATTTGCCTGGTTATTAAAGTTATATCCAGTCTGGAATCCTCCATCCATCCTCACACAATCCTCCATTGAATCAACAGCCAGGCTCCCACTGACTTCCCTGGAGTTAGGATTTCACTCTGCGTCATCCCAGAGCGCAGCAGCCAGGAAGTGTAATTAAACCCTGCGCACAGATCAAGCCCAGCTCAGAGTTAAACATCCCAGCATAGTGCTGTGGAGAAAAATGCAGGGTGTTTTGCTCCGAGGCTGCAGCACCCCTCTCTGTGCTGTTGGTGTTAACTCATGGACTCTCACTGCTGTATTGCGTTCCTACAAGGTGAGATACTGACCCACTGTCTCCCTGCTGTAAAAAAAAGCCATGCTGACTTTGTTGGAAAGTACATTAACGTGCAGTGATGGCATGGTTCAGCTATCGTGTTGCTCCATAGACTGCAATAAAGTTATTTCAGTATCTTGACTCGTGATTTTTGAGTCAATGTGGCTGACCCCCTGTTTGGGAGCTTGAACAAATGCCTTTGGCATGTGTCGCTGGTGCTTTTTTGTCCGCTAGGAGTTGCAGCTCACTGGATTTGATGAACAGAGGTGTCTCCCAGGGGCCAAAATGCAAGCTGACGTGTCTGAAATCATTTCAGCTAGCTGCATTTAACTTGGCTTCCCCAGTAGGCCAAAATATTAATGTTCTAGGCTTTCACCTGAGATGATAGGAAATTGTTTTCTTTGAGGTACCAGGCCAGAATGGTGTCAAACTCAGAATCAGATTCAATGTTCAGGCTCTTTCAGTCATTTCAGACTGCCCGTCACTGCTATAGCAGGGTAAGTTTTCATCACTGCTTGTGCTATTGAGTGGGCTATTGTAGTTTTTTTGTTGCTTGCCTCCAGCTCTGCAGAACTGAAGGAAACGCAGAGGTGCACACCTCCAGCTGTGGCAGTGGGTAGAGTTGTCAGGTGTTCCGTTTCATTCAGTTCTGAAGTGTTCAAATGAGTATTGTTTTTGCTATAGGTTGCTAGTAGGCTGAGACTTGAAGGTCAAAGGCTAAGAAACGGACTGGTTGCTGTTTTATCCACAGTGAAATAGAAAAATGGTAGCGCTGTAGTAAATTTTCCTCCCGCACAGGCATGAAGTTCAACAGTTTGCACTCAGAAACAAAGCAGGAGGTTGCTTCTGTAACATCTCCGTGGCTGCCAGTCCATCAGCTTCCTAAGTGGCCTTTCTATTGCTCCAATTAATGACAAACTGGGACTCTGCTTGCTTCATATCTGCATTTGTCATGGTAACACATCTGTCTGGGCCTGCATCTCTGCTTCCACTGTTATGATGTCTCCCCAGAAAAGCAGGCTGGGGCTCCCTGAAATGTGCAGTCACCATGGTGATGTGGGACAACACAGAGTAACAACCTCATTTCCTTAGCCTCCAGCAAAGTTAGAGGGAGACAAAAATTCGGTATTCAGTGGCCAGCAGAAAATAGTAACCAATCAGAAAAAGTCAACCTACTGTCAGTCTTGATGACATAGCTCTTGTCTGGAAAGTTCTCTGAAAGTTGCATGAACCCTGATGAGATAATTTATTTTTTCCTATCCAAGGCTGAATAAAAACACCACATCATTGGTAGGAAATGTGGGAAGGGTTTGTGGTGGCACTTTGAAATGATATCCCCTCGCTCCTGCTGCTTCTCTCCCAGTGCCACCTGTCCCAGGGTTGGGGGTGCCATTGCATGGAGGGGTCGTGCTGATGCTTGTCACCGGAGGAGATGAGTCATAGAATCATTAAGGTTGGAAAAGACCACAAAGATCATCTAGTCTAACTGCCTACCACCAGTATTGCCCACTGCCCACGTCCCTCAGTGCCACATCCACGCGGCTCTTGAACACTTCCAGGGACAGTGACTCCACCACCTCCCTGGGCAGCCTGTGCTGCTGCCTCACCACTCTTGCTGAGAAGAAATGGTTCCTACTGCCCAACCTGAACCTCCCCTGGCACAACTCAAGGCCATTCCCTCTTGTCCTATCTCTGTTACCTAGAAGTGGCCAGGTGAAACATGATGTGAGAGACAGGATGAGGTAAGATCGTGGAGATTTAGAGTTTTTTTAAGCCCATGCTAGCAGCAGGTGTAGTCTTGTTCTTAAGAAGTGCACGGTAGTTTTTGATCAAATAAGTTGTACAGTGCTGGAAAGCAGTGCTCCGAGTAGGAGCAAAACCACGACAGCTTTCATTTTTACCACTTACAAAACAGGTCCTATTTAACACAACACCCCAGCGATTAGCATCTCTAAAATGCTTAAATGCTAAATGAGACAATAGGCTGTTGGGTTTTTTCTCACCAAGAAAGCCTGTAGTTGGCATGGTACCGGGGCAGAAAGTGGCAGTGGTTGGAGGAGGATCCTCCCCACTGATGTGGAGAACCATGGCCTGTACTATGCAGCATCGTGTGCCTGCTTGAGGCCAGGTGCTTGTTTCCATCCATGGAGCTCTTGGTGATGGTGATGAGCTTCAGGCAACCCAACAGCCGTGAGCATTGGTGGAAAGCTTATTTGAGATCCATCTGATAGCACAGAGGAGGGTGATGGAGCAAGCAGAACTGGTTTCATTACTGTACGTTGTTTCATCCTATGCAGTCCGCAAATATTCATGAACTCACTATTAAGTGAATGAGACGCTCGGATTTTTATTTCTGTATCCTTGCACGTAAGTGAAGTTCTTAAACTGCTCTTCAGGGGAATGCTGTGGCAGGCTTAAAAGCTAGGCCTCTGAGCTCTTAAAGCGGGGCGCCGAGTCCAGCAGAGCTGAACTGTGCTGTGCCTCATGTGTTTGTTTGCTCAGAACAAGACCGCCATGAGAGGCACGGTTACGTGCCTTGGCCAGGGCCAAGTTCCATTAAGATGGAAAGCCACGCGTTGTCCCCAACCCTGTGCCTTTCCCCCAGCCGTTAGCCAGAGGTATGCGGTACTTGTGCTTCCTCAGCCCCCGGTTCAGCAAAGCATGGAGACTGGTGTGCTCAGCCGCTTGGCAGCTTCCTTCCTGCTCTGGGGCCCCCACGATTGTTTAGTTGAAAACTCTTTAATTTTTTGATTTATTCTGTTTATTCCCTTAAGTGCTTTAGACATTACATCTCGATTCATGCCGGTAAATCTTTCTCTTCTCGTTTCCTGTGATCATAAACTGATTTCGGCTTGTTTTAATCTTGCGGTGACTCAGGTAGATTTATGCTCGCACAGACAAATGAGGTGGAGACTATTTCCTCTGGAAGGACTGCCGTGATTTCCATTTTGTTTTCTAACTTACGGTAATATTCATTATGCATTTTTTAATGAAAAAACACATCTCTGAGACGACAGAATTCTTCATCACATCCATGTGCCCGTTCAGAGAAGGATATAAAGAAACTCTGCACGAAAATATGCGTTAGAGATGAGTAGCGCGCTCTATGTACTTACAGCTGGTCTGGACTTTCTGCTTACCCTGCTACATCTGCTGTCAAAATCTGCTATCTCAGATGTATGCATGCTTGTTTTTTGTAATTGTAGGCTGGCAGCGATGGGGAAAGTATTGGAAACTGCCCGTTCTCGCAACGTCTCTTTATGATCCTGTGGCTGAAGGGTGTCATATTTAACGTCACAACCGTGGACTTGAAAAGGTGAGATCATAATAGGAGTTCTCATTTTTAGAACAACTTCACCGTGATGGTGATTTAAAAGATTGAGTCTCTTTGATTGGAAACGCACACATGCAGGTTAGTGCACATTACTCACGCTGCAACTTGGCGCTGTGCTAACAGGCTGTGCGCCTGGTGCCTCTTTCAGGTTCACTGGTATGAGGTGGACCAACTCCTTTGAAACATTTGAGATTTTAATCTGTTTTCCAGTAGGCCTCTGTAACACGAGCCTGAAATTGTAGCGTTTCAGGGTGCATTCACATGGGGGCTGGATAATTCTGACACCACCAGCATGAGGCAGCTGGACACATTGTGCTTTTGCAAGAGGTGTCGTAGCCTGCTACTGTGAAGTTGAAGCAGTTCATTGCACTGTGTTGGAATTGAAAGAGTGGTCCCCACTGTGATTAACCCAACTGCCATTCTACCTCTAGAAAACCTGCCGACCTGCAGAACCTGGCCCCGGGGACGAACCCACCCTTCATGACGTTTGATGGCGAAGTCAAAACTGATGTCAATAAGATTGAGGAGTTCTTGGAAGAAAAGCTAGCGCCGCCCCGGTACAGCATTCCTGTCCCCTCCTCCTGCTCATAGCCCCAGGTTGTGAGAAAATGTCTGTGGGAGCAGTGCCTCCAACCTGGCTGCAAGCTGGGGAGGCCTGGCAGTGTGTGGTGTGTGTCCTGGGGTAGCCCTCACTGCTGGCTGTGCTCTTCCCACTACCTTTGCCTTCACCTCAAGTTCATAGTTGCACCACTACAATCATTCTCAAGGCATGAAATCCACCCTCCTGCAACAAGTATATGCAGAAACCTGCATACCGCTGCAGAAACCTGACCTCTTTTCCTCTGCTTGTGTTTATTTGAGGTTTCTCTCCTCACACTGTACAAATAATTTGGGGAACAGGTAGGTAGAAGGAAGCAGCAGTGGAAACCTCCCATACTGCTGGAGTGCTGAGGCACAGACCATTGCAGCTTATTTTGAGTGGCTAGGTGGGATAATCTCAGCGTGTGCTGTGGGCTGGGTTTCAGACCTGTCCTTCCCACCCCAGGAGCAATCCTCACCTCTCCCCATATCCTCTGGCAGCAGCATCATTCCCCCCACGCAGGCACCTTTTACCCCCCAGGACAGCAGCTGCCCCCTCAAGCAGCCAAACTTGACTCAAGCTATGTGAGCCACTATGTGAGCAGCTACTTTTTCCCTCCTCTGCTGTGGCAGCAGCAGCAGCTGGCCTGCCCACTCCAAGCTTGCTTGTGCATGTGCAGGACAGGCGAGCAGACCGGGAGGAGCAGCAGTTGGTGCTGGTGGGGACTTTCCCTCTGTTCCTCCTCACGGCTCTGCTCAGCCTCACCTCCAGCAGAGGCAGCCTGGAAGAGGCACTGGGTTGCTTGGGCAGTGGTTGCAGCACGAACAGTCATTTTTCATCTGCCCTCAGGAGGGGGAGGTAAGCCACGTGGTTTGGGTATGGGATGAAATTCACACTTACAGACTGGTTTTTAGCTTAGGATGGTTCCCTTTGAAAGCTCTGAGTAGCCATATATTGTAACACTTCAGTTTCAGTGATATGTATGGAAGTAATTAGTGAAGGTGAAAATGAAGGCTAATCCATAACTTTTTTGATTCTTTCAACTCCTCAGGTATCCCAAACTCGCACCGAAGCACCCCGAGTCCAACTCTGCAGGAAACGATGTGTTTGCGAAATTCTCTGCATTCATAAAGAACCCAAGAAAAGATGCTAATGAAAGTAGGTGCTACGATCCTCCCACCTGCCCTGATAGTTACTGAAATAAATTAGTGATGCAACTCCTGTGTCCTCCATCTCCATCTCCACCGTTACACACCAGCCCCATCCCCTATGAACGCCCCAGCCAACCCTTGCTGAGCCCTGCTGTTTCTGGTAACACAAACCCAGTTTGGTTTTTCTCAGAACCCCCTTTAGCTACTTAGAGCTCTTATCCCAGCATTACATTTTAAGCTTAGGATAAAGGAATTGCGGGAGTTGGCATGGCTGGGTATCTGCGAGCTGGGCTGGTGCCAGGAGACAGGATGCAGTAGGCGCCTTTCTGCTTGGTGTCAGAGAGACCTTGGTACGGGCTTGAACGATCTTTTTATTGTCTTAACCTAGATCTGGAGAAATCTTTGCTTAAAGCCCTGAGGAAGCTGGACAACTATTTAAATAGCCCCTTGCCTGATGAAATTGATGCTTACAGCACTGAGGAGATCACTGTGTCCTGCCGGAAATTCCTGGATGGAGATGAGCTCACCTTAGCGGATTGCAACCTCCTACCAAAGCTCCACATAATTAAGGTTTGCATTTGCTTTTCAGCCTCCTGAAGAGAAAGGCGGCCTAGAAGCTCAGGCTCTTTTCTAAAAGGCGGAGGAAGTCTGTGTATTTTCTGAAGCCAGACGGTAGCTGAGGAGGGACAAGGAGTGCTAATGCACAAGGCTGTTTCAGTGCAGCACAGCCAGGCAGATCTTCACATTGACAGCTGGAGCTGGAATATCTGGTTTTATATTTGAACTGTGACTGCTTTCTCCAGGCCTCTCAGAAATACTAAATGAGCACTGTATTCAGTGCTGTAGAGAAATATTTCTATTTGCGTTTCATGTGCAAAGTGCCACAGACCAATGAGACTAAATGATCTTGCCCATGATAAATCAAGAAAGCAGCAAATGCTGAAATTTGACCATCACTCCCACCTTTAATCCAAACCTCTTTGTTGAATATTACCACCAATACCAATAGCGCTGGCAGCCACCATCTTCCAGCCAAGTGCTCCAAAGCATCCATGCACTCCTAAGGGTCCTGGTGACTGAGGTGTCCGGGCATTGATACAGCCTGTCCTGTGCTACTCTGGAGCCAGACAGACTCTGGAAGGGAAGTGGCCACACTGAAAACTCATGTAGTTTCCAAACACTTCAGAAAGTTTCATTCTTGACTGCTATTTTGTCAGAGAAAGGGCGAATGGAATTGTTTTCAGACTCCCTCAGGAGTGAAGGCTTTCCCAGGAGGTGTCCTGGTTGAAACTATTCCAGCGATAGGAGTAGGGCAGTGAGCCCTATTCTGCTCCCAGCCACAGCTCAGGCACAAGGAGGAACACGTTTAAAGGATGGTAGAGGATGAACGTCAGGTCATCCTTGCTGAACCACAGAAAGGAATTAGATGTCAGCTGGTAGTTGTTTCCTCCAGCCACTCAAAATCTAATATAAAGGGGAGCTCTGAGAAAGAAGGGAACAGACTCTTTTAGCAGGGTCTGTTCTGACAGGACAAGGGGAAGTAGTTTCAAGCTATAAGAGGGGAAATTTAGATTGGATATAAGGAGAATGTGTTATACTTTAAGGGTGCTGAGGCAGTGGAACAGGCTTCCCAGAGAGGCAGTGGATGCCTCATCCCTGTAGACAATCAAGGCCAGGCTGGACGGGGCTCTGAGCACCTGATGGAGCTGTAGGTGTCCCTGCTCATTGCAGGGAGTTGGACCAGATGGCCTTGAAGAGTCCCTTCCAGCTCAAATGATTCTATTAATTTTCTAAGTGTGAGTCTGAGTCAGTTTTATTATTGTAAGAGAGTTAATTCTGTTTGATGCCAGCTCCTTTGCTGCTTTACGCTGCATCTCTTCCATGGTCTGATGGTGCATATAGCTCCACAAAGCTCTAGCAAAATATTTATACCAAATAAATCCTTTCAAGTGAGTTGGCTTGTTAGCCAGCTTTCTTCATCTCATATCTTTCCTTTTTTTTTTTCTTTTCTTTTTTTTTTTTTTTGCCTTACCTTTTCCTTCTTTTCTACACTGTATATAAAGATAGTCTGTTATAATTGAAAATTAAAAATATCCATAGAATAGATTCAGTTACATTTAGGTCATGTCCCTCTCTACTCTGCCCTCATGTCCCCATCTGGAGTACTGCATCCAGGTCTGGGGCCCCCGATACAAGAAAGACAGGGAGCTGTTGGAGAGGGTCCAGAGGAGGGCTACTAAGATGCTCAGAGGGCTGGAGCACCTCCCCTACGAAAACAGGCTGAGGGAGCTGGGCTTGTTCAGCCTGGAAAAAAGAAGGCTGTGGGGTGACCTCACTGCAGCTTTCCAGTACCTGAAGGGAGCCTATAAACAGGAGGAGAGACAATTCTTTGCAAGGGTAGATAACAGCAGGACAAGGGGAAATGGTTTTAAGTTGAGGGAGGGAAGGTTTAGGTTGGCTATCAGGAGGCAGTTCTTCACAGAGAGAGTGATGAAGTGCTGGTATAGGCTGCCCAGAGGTTGTGGATGCCCCATCCCTGGAGGTGTTCAAGGCCAGCTTGGATGGCACCCTGGGCAGCCTGGCCTAGTATTAGATATGGATGTTGGTGGCCCTTTCTACAGCAGGGGGGTGGAGCTTCATGATCCTTGGAGTCCCTTCCAACCCAAGCCATCCTATGATTCTATGATTCTATGTACGTGTGTAATAAAATGTTTCTTTTGTTTTCTTTATAAAAAGGTCGTTGCAAAGAAATACAGAAATTTTGATTTCCCACCTGAAATGACGGGGATTTCAAGATACTTGAATAATGCATATGCAAGAGATGAATTTACAAACACTTGTCCTGCCGATCAAGAAATCGAGTATGCGTATTTGGATGTTGCAAAGAGAATGAAGTAAATGGAAGATGTTTCCCTTCTTTATTACTTCTGAGATGTCATGGGCACCAGCCAATATGGAAACAAAACAAAGCCAGCGTGCATTCTGCAGTGTAATTTTAAGTTCTGTTATTGGCCAATCCTTCTTTTGTAATAATTGTGTAGCGTTGTTTGCTCATTCTTAAATGATGTATGTGCATGTGTGTCTGTACAGATGTACGCACACACACGAACGTGTGTTATGCACTCCAAGTTAAAGGCATCAGTCAGTACTCAGGCTTTTGCTGAAGGTAGGGAAACAGCGTAGGTCACACAGTTATAGCGATATTACAGACTAGTGACATGCTAAATGACTGGCTTTTGCAAAGAAATAGCCCTGTTCCTAACACACGTGTAACCTGTCATTACTGCTGCCTCTGACCTGTGTTTCACAGCTGTTGCCAAATTTCGCAGTTCCCAGGAAGGTTTCTGCTTGCTTCTCCCCAGGCCCCGGCGGCCCCACGCCAGCAGCTGGCACGCACGCAGCACCCTGGTTAATCCAGGAGAGAAGCCAGCCTGGAGGTGGGACCACACCTGGCTTCCCAGAAGCCCTCTCCTCTGTGCTGGAGACCTGCGGGGCAGGTCAGCGAAGAACAGCTTGTCCTCACATTTGCATGAACTGTCTCTGGTATGAAAGAAAGTAATTAGAAAGATCCCGCCTTCTCCTCTCTCAGGGCTGCATAACCCATCCAGTTTCCTTCAGACAAAGAGAGGAACGCAGACTGTCACTGGCCCGTGGATTGTCTGATAGTGAATATCTGACAAGGGAGGAGGCAGAGGCTTGGTTGTCGCTGCACATTGAGTAAATAGGTGGACATCTGTCCCCTGCTACTGGTGCAGGATCCCTCTGTCATCCTTCTGTGACTCCCATTTGGTTTTGGAAAGCAAAGAGGGATGTCTAAGAAAGAAACAGTCCTTTTATGCTTCCCTTTCTGGATTTAGCTGCAGGGTTTGGATTTTCCCAAGCAGCCAGAAGGACTTCTTTGCCGAGAGCTTTCCAAATATCCAGGTGTTGTCCCACCGAGGACAATAAAGGCGTAGCTCCTGCCTGAGGTGGGGGATGGATGAGATGAACCTCTCCAGGCTGGTATGACCCTGTGTTCAGGGAGCCAGTACTACTAAGAACTATTCTCTGGGCTTCATGGAAGGTGCTGTTGGAGATGTGTCAACTCTGAAAAGTCTCATCCGTGGCTGCTTCTTGCTGAGCAGGTCCTCAGCAAGCACCTAGGAGCGGAGGGTGCAGTGCTTTAGTCATAGGGGCACCTGGAAGTTTCCTTCTGATGCATCTTGCCTGTATGTACCAAATAGACATGGAAACAGCTAGAAATAGCTTCTGTAGCACCTACATCCATACAAAGACCGATACGGAATAGCCATTCATCTTTGCCCGAGTCAAACATAGGCTTGCTTTCTAACAATGCATTACTTAGGGTAATAGTAGGTGTCGGGTATATGGTGTCTGTGTGACTTCCTCTTACACACTCTACAGTTCTTTTGCAGATGTCCTAGTGTGATTATTTGTAAGCAATGTCAAACATGCAATTTTAATTTCTCTAGCTTCTCTACAGAGAAAGCAGGCACAACGCCTTTCCCTTCCAGCCTCACATGTGAGGTTACACACTGGGGTTGGTAGCTGAGCAGTCACTCGTCATTTATTACTAACTGTTACTTTGTATTTTCAAATACGTACCCGAATATATAATAATATATAAAATAAAAATCTGTATACTCTTTTCATATGCCTTACAAATTTAAATAGAAAATATACAAATCCATAAGCAATTTGAGCAGTGTTCTGTCTTTATTTCCATAGTAATTTCCTGGCAAGGATGCTTTGCAGCAGCGACCTGGATTTTAGCAGGCAGGATTTAACCCAACTTTGGTTTGGTTTGGAGGAATGGTGTCCCAGACCTGCAATGGGATCTGGGGAGCAGTGCACCCTGACCATGCTCCATACTGATGAATAAAAATACAAAGGGCCAGTGGTGTGATCTTTGACCTCGGGGCCACCTAGCACAAAGCACATCCCCTCTGCTGGGGGCTGGCCGTGTTTTAACGGTGTGGTCTGGGAAAGACCAGATGAGGAGGTTTTGATGGTTCCCCTACTGCTCATACTCATGCAAAAGCTCGTGGCTCCAGCCCTCCACAATGGAGTGCTGTCTCCACAAACGTTGCTATCTAAACCAGCACATTTTGGTTGGTATTTGCATATTTCAGGGAACACAGGGAAGAGATGTGGGTAGAGAAGATGTAGAAATGACCCAGTGTGTCAGCAACCTGCAGTACTTCATTTGCCCAGGATAGGGTGAGCCATACCTATTACGTTTTGGATGTCTAATGCCATCCCCTGAACATGCTTAAGAAAAAGCTTTTGCCCACATTTAAGTTGCTCTATTTTTAAAAGACCATGGAAATGCTTTTAAATTTAGCGGAGAAGAAATGATACAAAGGGACAGAGAAAGCAAGTTGCGTTGTTAACTATATCACCACCTGACTGAGCAGCCTTGACACAGATGTAATATCTAGATACGGATTTGCAGTGCTTGACCCCGTGTAAAAGCAGAGATTATGCCCAATTATTTTAAGGCAGACAGAGCTGTGCAGACTGAGCTACTGATTTCCACATGCTTATGAGCGCAAGTAGTCTTCTCTGCGATGTTGCTTGTATAAAACTTGTTTTTATTATCATTTTAAATGCAAACGTCAGTATTTCCCCTTTAAACATCTACTACATGCAAAGAATATATGCTCAGAACGTTAATTTTTCTTCTATCACTCGTGTAAAAAGTTCTTCAGGGTTTGAAGACTTTTTTTGTCAGCGTCAGTATCTCAGATAGTCTTCAGGATGACCCATCAACTTGAAGGTTAAATGCTACTTGTGCTCAATGCAGTACTTCCAAAAGCACGCTGGAATAAAATCAAATACTTGGTAATTAACTGTAACATATTTCCCCCAATGCATTGCATTTTTGAAATAGCTTCAAAGCAATGAAAAACGAAACCTCATGAAAGCAAGTTGGTATCCATCGTCGGTATCAACACGCTATTTGTTTGAGTATAAGCAAATATCTAAATCCCATGAGCTTCTTACAGCTGGTTGAAGTTTAGCTTAAAAGCCACACCCGTTGGTTATGTCTAAGCTGTCAAGAACCGGTAATCAACTGATAAGGTGAGGCATGACCCCAACAGGTCAAATCAACAAAACCTATCACAAACATGGTAGAGCTTTGACTAGGCTGAGCCTCGACTACGTTAGTAAACTTCCCTCTGAAGTGGCCACCCCAAGTGCTATTGCTTGGTCACTCTTGGACTCACAGATGCTCCCCGTGGACCCTTCAAAGCTGCTCAAGGAACACTCACCGTGACTTTACTGATCACATATGGGAGACGCTGCCCTATAAACTGAATTTCCTGGTGAGCCATCCTGGATTCCTGGCAGAGCTAGGGAGAGCAGAGGTTTGCCACGTGGCTCTCTACTATGTCCGCCAGTCAGCAGTCTTAAATGGCATCATATTCCTGAGCTACTCTTAGTTTTCTCATCAAACAGAAGGCCAGACTTACTTAAATCCTGCTTCTGATCTATGGGGTAAAGCAACCTTGTGGGTTTCCTAAGAGATGACTCAGATCAGCAGTTTTCTTTGATCTATGAACTGCAAAGAAGAGCAGGAGCAAAGATTTTGGACTCCTGAAGGCCTAAATTGGACTCCTGCTGATTTTTTATGGACGAGCAAAATGCAAACAGAAAAATCTCATCTGGAAATGAACTGATGGAAATCAGAGTTTTGTTTCAAAATCTGAAATTTGTCCAGCTTTTAGATTAAACCAATGAACTGAAATCAAAATAAATATTTCTTTTGAAAGCTGGAGGCAGTTGTTTTCCTTGGGTTTCTTCTCTTTATCATTCCCTTCCCTTTTATTTACTTATTTACTTTCAGGGATGAAAGGGGAAAAATTAGAGGTAGAAGTGCTGGAGGAGGGAGGAAAAGCAAAGCAAACAGAATACCAAACCTTGGGTTTCAACTCAAGGCTAAAAAGTAACAGAACCTATAAACCAAAAGTACAGGCTGCAAGATGACAAGGATGTGTCCATGCAGTAAGAATACTGCCTACAGTATCTCGTGGTGTGGATGGAAAGTACTACCGCTACATCCATCCACATCCTCCTAAAGGTTGCTCTTCTGCTGGCATGAGCAAAATCTCCTCTGAAAAACCTCAGATCACTGTGGATGTAATTTGAACTAAACTGTAGGTCTCTCCCCACCTCCTCCCTTCCCCCCTCCCTCAACCATCCAATTCTAGATCAAGCATGTGCCTTAGGAAACACAGTAGCAAAAGCACACTCAGAAAACTACATCAGAGAACTGATGGAGCTGTCAGTCTGCTGAAACACAGCTGGTTGGGTGGCAATTCCTGATCAGGCTTCCACTGTGTCTGCTGGAGTCGAGAGCAGCTAAAGCTGTTGCTTGTATTCCTGCATGCTCATGATGCCAATTAATTGCCTTGGCTCCTACAGAAACACAGAGGAGCCACAAATTCACTGGCCCTCCACTGTACTTAGTAAATGAGGTAAGCGTCTCCTGCTGTGCTTGAACGCTACTTTAAGAAGGGTAGATTCAGGAGGTTCCACCCAAGGTTGGCTTCAGGAAGGACTGAAGGATTCTCAGTGTGCAGAAAAAGGGCCCATGATCCCGTGTCACAAATGGAAGGCTGTTATGCTCATTTCATACCCACAGACAACGTTTCTTGTCCAAGGCCATGTGAGGCAAACTGTGGTGAAATTAGGTCTCTCACACTTACAACGAGGCATGGGAGAACTTTCCTGAGAGTGCCTTTGTTCCAAGTACATGGGGAGCAGTGTTGTTTTTCTCCTTGGTAATGTAAGGTCAGATCTGATTCAATTTGGTAATCATAGAATCATAGAATGGCCTGGGTTGAAAAGGACCACAATGATCACCAAGTTTCAACCCCCCTGCTATGTGCAGGGTCGCCAACCAGCAGACCAGGCTGCCCAGAGCCACATCCAGCCTGGCCTTGAATGCCTCCAGGGATGGGGCATCCACAGCCTCCTTGGGCAACCTGTTCCAGTGCGTCACCACCCTCTGGGTGAAAAACTCCCTCCCAGTATCTAACCTAAACCTCCCCTGTCTCTGTTGAAAACCATTCCCCCTTGTCCTATTCTTATAGGTTGAATATATAGTTGAAAAATGTTCCTTGTTACTTTGTTGAAAATTTTTATGAGAGGACTATTAGACGGATATTGATTGGATTCACACAAAACTTATGGTTGAAGTGGAATCCATGCTTAACATCTGAACCAGGCAGAGGGTAGATCTGACAAACCAGAATGGATTGAGGAAACACTCGTTTGTAGCATGACACCATGGCATACATGAATCAGGCTACAAAGCATTCACCTTCTGAAACTAGAACATGACCTACAAGTGTCAGTAAGAGAAATTATTGAATCTCCTCTAAGATATAAAAGCAAAAGATGACTGATCCAAATAGATGTCAGTGGAAATACTGTGGCTTGTGGCTTTCTCTTGTTTAAACCCCTCCACCTCCCTGAATGTGCTTTTGCTTCCAGTGATGTTAAAATGTGACCTCTGCCCTGCAGATATTATTCTCTCTTCAACATTTGAGTCATGCTGTGTCACTAGTGTTGAATGATAGGGCAAGTTATATTAGAAGTAAAATATACGGAACTAACAAATGAGGTGTCATTAAAATAACACAAACCCCATCTACAGTGACATATAGCTTGCAGTAAGTTTTTTGTAGTTTGCTCTTCTCTCCCATTTTGAATTTCATCACAGGGAAACATCTCCAACAGACTGAACGCTTGCATGCTTGTAAGACCTTCTGGTGGGGAGTCTTTGAAACAAATCAGTGTCGTCATTTCCTTCTATAATAGAATCAAGATATTTTGCTAGAGAACACATGTAAGACTGAAGCTTCCTTCGAGTTCTTTGTTCCACCTGTTCTTCCCAAAAAGCCCTTCTACAACACACAGACAGACACACAAACATACAGTCTCTGTCTCTTTTCTCAGTCATGTCCTTTCCTTGGAAAAATACACTTAAAACAACAGTCAAATAAATACAAAAGACCCTAACCCCATTCAAAAAGGTCCCTGACCTTTTTTATTACAGGATTCTTACGTAGAGGAAAGCAGACGCAAAATCAGACATATAAAATCTTTGCAAAACCAGTAGCAGATAGGCAAAGCTCTTTTTGACAAGACACTTTTTGACCTTTACCTTTGATTCCATTGATTTTAGGGTCTGCTGCAGGACTGCCACTTTTTGTGCCTCCTCAAACAGTGATAATAACTCAGGAAGCCTTCTTGTTCATCATCGGCAGCAACCTCCAATGACATCTGCCTTTGAGCTTGATTTGTGAGAAAAATAAAGAAGTGTTATGACCTTAAATGGCACGTGTAAAACAGTACCTACATATCTACAGTCTAGTTGGGTTCACACCCAGATGCCCTCCTTACATATGTTTACCCCAAAAGGTAGCCTTGCATTTACTGAATCTACAGACCTCTAGTTGAATTCAACCTGATGGCAAGGTCTGCTGTAAAGCACACAGCTTTGACACACAAAATAAAAACGAATTACTAAATGGTAGTTTAAAGGTAATTAGATAGTTGTATTATTCAAAACATTGAAAATAATCAAATTATTAATCGATGAAAAGGATTTAGTAAAATGAAAGCAGCTTCTTAGGCAAGCCAGTTTCTTTGGTAGGGCTGTGGGAGTTAACTCCACCTAAGAATATCTTACTGTGTATCTTATTATCCCTAGCACAATACAAACACCTCTGTATTGTCTTTAGTTACGTCTGTGAACTCATCCTTCCAGCCAACCCACTGACAGTTACACCCACGACAGGAGGCTGGTGACTAATGAGATGTATAGCCAGACAGCACTGGGGTGCTGCACCGAAGCAGACCTTACCTGTTGGAAGCTTTGTTTTTTTCAGGCATGGCTGGAGAAGCAGCTGCTAGAAAACCATTTAAAATAACCACAGTGATAAGAACATTAGCCAACACATTGGTTGCCATTGTGGTTAAACAGGATTTTCTCCGTGCCTAAGCCTGTATAGTGAGTGCCCTTCTACAGAGCTTGGCTTTTCCCTCTGGCTGAACAAACCATCTCATCTCCTGCCTCATAAATACTTGGTCTTTCCTCATTACCCAGAGAACAAATTCCACATCCCGTTCCACTTCAGCAATCTGCATTTTGATATTTGGTGATGTGTCTTCTTCTGTTCTCCATGGTTCGCTTTATGCTGCTCAAATAATAGAGTCACCAATGTCAGAAGCCCTTTTAACTGCCTGGGCAAATATATGAACTGGGTGTTATCACTGCTTGAACAGGAGAATCTCAAACATGTGCGCAAACTTTGGGAATGAGTACAGTCACTGCTAACAGCAGCATGGAGATGAACTCCTTGATTCACATCGTCAAGGCGCAGAAAAGAATTGGGAGCACTACTTCAGAAGCCAAGATTTTCAACACGACAGTGACGCCAGCTGTCAGCACAGCAAACTGAAGAGCTAGATAAATAGCAAAGCCTGCAAACTCAGCCATGTGCTCCTGGGGACTAAATCAAAGCGTGAGAATGGAGTGAGATCATGGATCTGGATGAACCAGAAGGATGGTTCTGGATGACAGCCCCGCTGTCAGAAGCAGGGCTAAGTCACAGAACCACTGGTAGCCAAAGGTGAAACGAGTGATACGCTATTGGTTCAAAAGCTTGCCTCTGCTTGCAGGGAGGGAGAGCCAAGAGCCTTCCTCCTATGTGTCAGAGGTATGTGAAGCCAGAAAAAAGGCTACAAGGGGCATTCACAGTAGCAGAATGGTATCTGATCTTAAAAGTGCACCCTGGGCTATATTTCCTCAGCATCCAGACAGTGCAATATGAGGAAAAATAGTCCCAGAACCACACTAGGGAAAGAGAAGCAGCTTGGAGTGAGCATTGCCTCTGACTGGGCAAAAGCCTGTCTTTCATTCCTGCCACAAAGCTGTATTGCCCACTGCAATGCAATGTATAGAATGTGTTAGTGTGTTGGGTGCACTAAAAAGAGTAGGGCCAGCATGTTGAGGGAGGTGATTCTCCCCTCTGCTCTGTCCTAGTGAGGCCACGGGAACTGCCACAAAGATGATGAGGGGCCTGGAGTATCTCACTTATGAGGAAAGGCTGAGAGACCCGGGGCCGTTCAGTCTGGAGAACAGTGGACTGAGAGGGGGGATCTCATCAATGCTTCTAAATACCTAAAGAGTGGGTTTCAAGTGGACATGCCTAAGCAATTTTCAGCAGTGCCCAGTGACAAGGGCCAACAGGAACAAACTGCAATGAAGGAAGTTCCATGCAAATGCAAGAAAATCCTTTGCTCTGTGGGTGACAGAGCACTGGAACAGGCTGCTCAGAGAGGTGATGGAGCCTCCTTCTCTGGAAATATTTAGAACTCACTTAGATGCTTTCCTGGGTGATCTACTCTAGGAAAACTGCTTTAGCAGGGGGTTGGACTAGATGATCCCCAGAGGTCCCTTCCAACACTTATGATTCTATGATTCTGTATGTACCTAACTCCATATGTCCACTGTCTAATGAGTATCCTCTGCTTCATAAATGGCAGCCTTCTTCTCTTGGCTGTTGGCTTAGTTTATGGGAAAAAGCTGAGAATCCAAGTGAGATTCCCCAAGCCAAAGGAAAGAGAGGAGAGCAGTGCTGGGGACAAAGCACAGCTCTCTTCTTTGGTATCATCACCACAGACCTCCTCTTCTTTTCCAAACACACGTAAAATGCATTGCAAGTACACCGCTTGGTAGAAGGTTGGTGGAAGGTTGTTTGTGCTGAAAACAGAAATGCAAAGCCATCCTGGAAAGATGCACATGACCCAGTCCTTTTTGAGGAAGAACACCCCTTAATTCTTAGCTTAATCCTGAAGAATTCACTCTGCCCCAAATCTCCTCATCCGGAACTCATTTACAAGACTGCGTCTAAGTAAATAGTAGATCGCATCTGGACTCATCTCTCTCCAAATGGTTTCAGTGGCTATTTTGTCAGCCTTTCATCAGTCACTTGCGGCTGTCTCACTTAAGCCAATGTTTCAGCATGATACTGCCTCTCGTTTGTTGGCAGTTTCCTGAAACTAAAGCTTGGGCCAGTGGTCAGAGTTGATCATGGACAGGTTTTGGCTACGCTTTTGGCTAAGGAAACCACAAGAAAGAAACTTGTAAATTGTTTTGACAAGATCCCACAATGCTTGGATGTAAATTAGGAGCTGTAGCTGCCGTTTGACGTGCTGGGCAGGGAAAAGCTGAATAAAATTCATTTATTCGTATAACCTTTCAGTTAGAACTCGACTGGCAACAAGGGCTGAGTTCAAATGCCAGGGGTCACTTCTAAACTCAGATGCCCATTCAGAAGCTTGGGAAAATCAAACCTAACCTTTCTGGTGCTCAGCAAGCAAATTTTCTTCATTTGCCAACATGACTCAGTTGACTTAATGCAAAATGTTTTATTAATGGCAGCAAAGGTAGATAAACAACATAAAGGATTATATTCAACTCCTGGTATATTACTGTTATTATTTCAGTCTGCTTTTTTGCTGAAGCTGGCTAGCTCATCTCTCAGAGGATGGTCAGTTGCTTCCCAATCCCCTGCAGTAACATCCTACTTCCAGCTCAGGTTTATCAAACCTTGCTGAGCAGTAAAGTCTGATTAAGGCTGTGGGCTCCATCAGCTATTCCCTCTTAGCAGCCCTCACTTTCCAAGCTAGCATTGCTAGCAACTTCTGTTTTTCCAGCTCTTCGGCTAGACCGTCTGCAACATGTTGGATTACCCTCATCCCTGTGTGTTCAGGGAACACCTCACTCTGTTCTTGTTTCTCACTTTGGAAAAGACTTATACATGATTTCTGCTCTGTATTACCCTTTAAAGAAAAACTTAATCAAAGCCTTTTCTGTTTTGCCTCTCTCCCATTTTGGTTTTGGTTTGCTGTATATATATATTTTTGAGGCTATAACTTTTGCATTCCAATTCTGGAAGCGATTGCCCAGGTGAGGCTGACCAACTCACCCCAGGGACACCAAAGTGAAGCTCCTTGGCCCAGACTTCTATCCTTGGTTACAATTACAAACATTCTTCCACTTAATTATGCTCCTCCTTTTACCAGAAATTCCTCCCAAACATAATAAAATATCACATGCAAAATAAACGTGTCTCAGACCTGCCCATCGGTTCATTTCATTTATCTCCCCTCTTCTCTACCAGAAGTCAATGAAGTACTGCTCTCTTTTTCCGCATTTCCATGAGGTGGTGAGACAAGTGTTTTCTCAGGCCACGTGTTAAAGCAAGGCTGACAGTTGTCAAATGACAAAAAAATTTCCTGACAACACAACTGCAAATAGGACTGCACAGCCAGGGGCCATTTACACTGTTGAACGGCTCAGGTCAGCAGCATTTCCATGTAGAAACTTCAGCACTTCTGGAACCTACTGATGAAGGAGCTGCCCAGGCCTGCATCGTGTATGGCTCTGGCCAGTAGCAAGAGTTGCTCCTAGTTATTATGCAGCTGTCTGAACTCACAGCACTTAAAATTATGGCTCATGCCTATCTAATTCCCAGGAGACCAATGAAGATAAATGCATTAATAATTCTGCAATACCTTGTTTACCAAATGTTGAAGACAGGCATGTCTAAGTGAGAGAGAGAAGGAGTTTCAGTATGCAATAGGTATTCTCTCCTGTGGAAACATGTAGACTTGAGAAAATGCACTCATACTTTACTGTACAGATTCTTTTCCAAGGCCTAGATCAAACCACTGAACGTACACTCTCTTTCATGCACAATCACACAGACTACATGACAAAGAAACACAGCATCCATCTGTGTAAGTCCTGTAGGTCCTGCCTTTCCTTAGCCCAATGATTATCAGAAACAGCAGTGAATGTTAGCTTTGGGCGTATGCCTTCAAACCAAATGGCAAAGGCAAAACTCTTGGGAAACTGAGTGGAAAGATCTCAGAGTACCTGTTCTATTTAGCTTTCTCTGAATGTTACAAGCTAATCTCACAAGTCTTTTGACTGCACCACATAGATATTAGTATTTAATTCAGGATACTTGTGTATTATCTATTATTTACCATTCGAACTAGCCAAAACCATGTTGCATTAAGATCACAGTTTCTTTCTTTACAGTGTCAAGATTCTCACTCTGTAGCCCTACACACTTATTATTTCACAAATCTTATTTTAAATTAAATGTCAGTCCTTGTGAAAGGCGATCCTTGATGACTCTGCAAATGAGCAAACCTGTTCAACTGCAATAGAAACTTCCCTTGCTTGATACTGTTACTCTGCCCCAGAAAGGCCAGTCTAAATTAAGAACCATTTAGATTCTGAATCTGGTGAGTCCTTGACCTTTCCATGCATCTCTCAGCAGAGTGCATCAATGCTAATTGTGGTGTATTTTGCATTAAAAAACACGTATCCATACTAGAAAAGATCAGATCCTTTGACTCAAATGTCTCTCATTAATATAATTCTTGACAGATTTTTTTAATCTTAGCTGTGATTTTTGTTATTCAGGATATCTATCAGGGAGCAGAAACAGTCAGCTGATCCTTAAGGACTGGAGAGCTGGGAAAAAAGGATGACCACAGCGCAGGCAGTGGCTTCACTCACAAGTGCCATCCTGAAGTGTCTGAAGGCAGTGGGCAGAGCCAAGAGCTGCTGCAGCGTTGACCAACAGCCCCAGGAAGATGTGGGGTGAGCCAGGGCCAGGGTCCTTCCAGGCAGGGCCAGCAGCATGGCTAGAGACGAGCACAGCTGCAGCACAGCTGAGACAGGCCCCAGAGCCTGCTAGTTCCCTCAGGGCCACACAGGAGATGGACAGCCAAGTGTGTAGAAGACAAAATACCAGTGAGTCGGGGAAACACTTCTGAACAATCCAGTTTGTTGTCTAGTACCTTCTTATGATCTTTGGATCAGCTTGGATTCTACTGAAAAAAGCCATAAATCAGGGAGGCAGCTCATGAGATGTGACTGGAAACATGCCGTCACAGGGCTCAAGCCGTCTCACAGATGAAGCATGACTAAGCATTTGGCACTCCAGAAGTTTGGATATGAAAGAACAGGAGGCAAGTAACGAGTACTAATGTTCTGCATATTGTTGAGGGCTAAGAATCAGCCTGCCTCTGGAGTAGAAGGCTTCGTATCAGCCAGCCAGGGCGTCTGATGCATTGTCGAGATTACAGCCATAATACAACACTGCAGACAACCCAGCATATTAGCTTTGAACCTCATATTACAGTCAACTTTCAACATTTTCCAAGCTTCCAGGTCTCTGATGTGGCAATGGGAAGTTCTTCTGAGCTATTTCCCATCTGGATGCATTTATGGCTCCTGACAGTTTTGATCATGACTTCTTGAAATTTATTCCCCATAAGCTTTTATGGATCTGTCTGCTGATAGTCATCCTGGCTGTCTGATCTGTACACAGCTAGCCCATCTGTCTGGAAAGGTCAGAATTTCCCTCGGGATGGGCCATAACTGCAAGCCTCAAGCCCAGATGTATGACACTGAGTACCGTTCACCCTTCTTCCAGGCTTGGAACCAGTTAGAAAAGACTCTTATAGGAAAACTAAGTTAATGATTTTTATTATTATTATTTGTATTTTGAGACCTGCAATTGCCGAGAGCTCTGAAATAATCCATCTTGTCTCAGCTATATCTCCGAGCCTTTTCTTCTTGAGTTCCCCTCTCTTGCTATCCCTGGCAACGTGTCCTGGTCCTTGCTGCCCTCCCCTGGAGCTGTATTGCTCGAGTGCCCCACACGGTGGCAGAGTGGGTGACAGACTTTCTCCCAGACGGAGAAGTGAGGAAAGGATCAGGGGATGAAACTTTTAAACGAAACAAAAGCCAGATGGACGTATTCCCTTCATTTCCACTGGAGATATACGGCTATGTACACCCTTGGCATGGCTCTGAAACTCTCATCCAGCAGCAATGAACACAGCAGGTGAAATTGTCTTGCAGACAAGGTCAATGGCTTTTTAAAATATCCCTTCTGTCAGAAAGGAAAGCACGTTGCTGCCTGTCCTGCAGGTACCACTATGTCCTATTTCCCTTCCTCCTGGCAACGCCAGATGGCTGCCTTGCTGAGCTGAAGGGCTATAGGCTCCTGAGACCCAATGGATGGTTGAGGCCTTTCTTCCACACACTCTCCCCAAGCCTGGCACCTAGTTGCTACTTCATAAAACGTCCTTTCCAATTTGAATTTAACAAGCCAGCTCCATGCAAACCAAGAACCTCTTCACAGCACTGTAACCCTCGTTGCTCCATAGCGAAAGCCCCTCTCCTGCCAGGCTGGAAGGCGCTCAGCCATTTGCTGGCACAGCCTCCATTACCCAGCGCCTGGACGCCACAGCCGCAGGTTGCAGATACTTCCTGCTCCCTCAGGCCCGGCAGATAACCCCGTCACCTAACGCTGGCCTGCCGACCCCCACACCCTGCACACCCAGCCTTAGGCTGCCCCAAATGGCGCCTCCCCTGAGGGCCGCCCCAGAGCAGCGGCGGGCCCCCTAGCGGCCTCTCCCAGCGTCCCGAGGGGGCTGGCGCTGATGTCGGTGGCCGGGGACCGTTGGTGGAAGCGTTACAGCGGCGGGGCGGCTTTAACAGGCAAAGCCTTTTCCCCGTTTGGCCTTTTAGGACGCAGTTTTGTAGCGGTCCCCTCGGGATCGGGCGCTTCTGTGCTCAGTGAGGCCGGAGCAGGCCGGGCGGTGCTGATGCCCGGCAGCACACCGACTGCGTAGCCTAGCTGAGAGGGGAGGGAAGCTCCCTGAGGGCTCAGCGTGCTCTGAACCACCACAGTCACAGATTGGGCCGTTGTCTTGTCGTGAACCTTCCGTTGACTTGACAACCCAGGCTGGGCTGTCCCAGACCGCTCTTCGTGTCAGAGCTTTTCAAAAACAAAGCCAAGAACCAACCACACTACTCCTGGTAACGATCAAGTTCTACAGCCCACGCCGTGATAAATGTGCTTGTGTAACTAACTGGGTGACCTGCTGCTTTCAAAGAAGCTTTGCTTCCCCTCCCTAAGCTGAAAGGCAGGCATCGTTGCTTCATCGCTTGTAAAGCTTAGAAGGACCCATGACAATTCTCCTGCCCAAACATTTTTAGCGCAGGCCGTCGGTGCGGTTTGCATTTAGCATTTCATCGAGAGGCCACATGGGTGTGGTAACAGCCTAGATTTTTATGTTCTCAGGGCTCACGTCCATGACAGTCCCAGCCTCCGCCTCCTTCCCCCGTTAAGTCCCTCTGCTCACAAACAGGGAAAAATGAATCTCTCATCCATGTGCCCTGGCTCAGCCGTTCTCCAGGAAGACCTGAGTCAGATGTTTGGTACCTAAACCAAATACCTGAGGAAGGTGGGGAAGAAGGAGACAATTGCTGGAGGGAGACACACAGTTACTAAACCAGCCTAATGTAAACAAGATCTAAAGCAAGAGTTCAAAGTTATTAAAACTAGGGGAAAATGCCAAAGAAGGAAATTCTTCTCTGTTCAGTCACCCAGGTCCAGAGCCAATGAAACCTGCTTTACCATCCCTGAAAGATGATTTAGGAGCATGTTTTTACTCTGCAGACAACAATAACAACAAGGCTGCTCTCCGTGGACTTTTTCATCAGTGGAGCTCAAAGTGCTTCTCAGAGATGGTGGGTGTCACTGCCCATTTGTAGATGAGGAAAACGAGGCACAGGAAAGAAGGGATTTTGCTACAGCTATCAGCAAGTGAGAGAGCCAGAAGGAGATCCTCCATCAAGTACATTCACTGCTAAATTGTCACTCAGCAACCTTAAGTGCAAATTTTGAAAAATAACTTATGACAGGACATGTCTTACTGTCTCAGCAGGGGCTCTTCCCTAATCTTGCTCTCTGTGTGGCACATGGACTCATTTGAAAGAAAGACACACCTAATTACACCACATGGGCCTGAATATGAGCTGGAGATGATGGAAGAGCGCAGTTGAGCTGGACGAACGGAGACACAGCAATTCCAAGGGTCAAAAAAAAAAGGGGGGGGGGGGGGG